>CM061043.1:10417024-10612024 GCA_030762985.1 Adelphocoris suturalis
AAACTGTGGAAAATAAGCTTGTTACAAGGATTTGCGGACACACGATAGACACACACACACACAGACACACACATAGACAGACAGACAGACACGGAACCAAAGTTGTTTTGAATGGTCTAAAATGTAAAATGCGAGTGGAAATTTTGATTTTGGAGACTAACAAATTTTATTTTCCCGAAAGTGAAAGCAATGCTTCCGCTTTTAAGTAGACTCGGAAGCAATATATAAATAAATAAATTTGGGAAGTCAAAAAATGCTTCTGGAAGTTCTGAAAGTGTCAAAATTTTGCATTATTTGATTCCTCTTCGTACCCTTGGTTTCATCGCGATCATAATTATTATGATCAGCATGAAATTTCCTATTAGAATTGCTGATGAAATGATTTGTTTGTCTCATCAATATCTTAATGCCTGGTCCAGTTTTGCTATAAACTACCGCTAAAGTCTGGTCTGCCTTCGGCCGCAAAATTTAATTTTCTACAACTTTTCTGTTGGACAACAAACATTTTTTTGAACGGCACTTAAGGGCTGTATAATTGCTAAATTCCCAAGAACTCACCTTACCTGTTTAGGCATTCTTTCAATGCACCTCGTACCAGAAATAAGTATGGTGAACGATGTAATGCGGTGGTCGTTCCTAAATTATTTAAGGAACTCCAAATGATTTACATGGCATAACAAATTATAAAACACTCGAGGAAAAATTATTTTCTTACCTTCTTTCTTTGGTTATATTATAGTTGGTTAAATTTGATTGATGTAGCAAAATTTGTTTGAAGTTTCTAGCAAAATTCTACGGACAGTTATCGTCTGGAATGACACATACATACATAGATACATAAAAAAATGCGTTAAACTTCAGAATATGATTCAGAATAGCCTGAAACGGATTTCTGCATAACATTTTTTTCAAAAATTCACATTCTACAAATTTTGAGGCGAGTGCAATAGCTTAATTTTCTTCAAAAATTCGCTAAAAAGATTAAAAACATGTTTTTTTGTTTGTTTTTTTTTTTTTTTTTTTTTAACCAAAAAATATAAGTTGTGTATATTTTCAGGTTATAGGAGGATTTAGGCTTTTATGGCTGATTAATTCTTCATGCTTCTTTCATTTCTTTTATTAACTGATGTTTAATTTATTTTTATGCAGTATTCAATTCTTTATGGTTGAGTTTTCTGTGTAATTGAGCTTCGCCCGAACTTTAGTTGTATCGTGTTTTGCAATAATTAGCAATGATCAATTTTTCACAAGCGTACACCGAGGGAACCTATTTAGTTGAACATGATGACCTTCCATTGAAAATGATTTCTGTAAAGGCCCTGTCTCTCTCTCTCTCCTGGTGTCATCAATATTGTGCCGCCCCAAAGAGCAGCTATAGAAATTAACATCGCTCAATTAATCAAAAGTTCTCAGTGAAATTAATGAGTTTGCCCGTCAAGAGGAAAACAAACACGAGAAATTAATTGGCGGAAAGAGATTTCGAAGATTCGAACGTTTATCAAAAGTTTTTCCTACCTCCACCTTTAGTGTACATAAGTTTTAGACATCCCACAATATTTCATTGGCGAGATTGACCTAGATGAGAAATGCCAATAACATCAATATAAAGCGAAGAGCTAGACCGCCGGTGTAAAGACGGAAAGCAAACACGAGCAAGTTTTGTTATGTTTATAGATGAATAAACCTAGATAAATGGTTTATTCTTGAATATCAAGAAATATAACAAATTGCAAAGTGGCCCCACAACAGTGTTGGGCATAATCTTATCGTCGAATACAAATACGACTGTAATCGCGACAATTATTCGTTGATTACACGAATACAACCCATAAAAATGCGTCACGGTCATCAATTTCAATAGGGCGTCCCTCATATAATATGCGTAGCCTTGCTAATATTACCTAGCTTCAGAGGGACGTCCTTAAAGCAAATTCAACGATTGGATCCCAGCCTATTTGTCTCATATTTATTTCAATAGGACGTCCCTCTGAAGCTAGGTAATATTAGCGAGGCTTCGCATATTATAGGAGGGACGCCCTATTGAAATTGATGACCGTGACGCATTTTGGTTTATTATTTCCCATAATAAGCCTACGTGGTCGTATAGCAAACAATTTTTATAACCCCCCCCCCCCCCTCCCTCAAACTTTGTCACTTTACGTTTCAAGGTGCGTAGAATCCAAATTTGAAATGTCCGTCCGCCGTTCTCCGTCCGCCGTCCGGGCCATAAAAGGCCTAAGACTTAAAAAACCCGTTCTTTCGCACATAGACTCCATTTGGGGTCTAGTTGGTCCTAACGTTTAACCATCCCGATCGCTTTGCTAGCATAGATGCTATGGGCCAAAAACGGGCGAAAAAGTGTCTTTTTCGAGATTTTGAGTGTTAGACTGACGTGTTAAAACTCCAACCTGCTCAACCACAACTGCGCAAGCTGGTATTCCACGGTTAGCATAACAATGGGCAGTGGGACTTCGCAACAGAACACTTTAGGACCAGATCATGCACGACCACAACTGCACGACCTAATAATTATTATTCTCATGTTAGGAAAAAATTCACTCATCTCAAGATGCACAACTTTCAAATGAATGTTGATGGAAAAATATGAGTGATATAATAGTGTAAGCGTAATAGGGCGGTGAACCTCCGGATGCGAGGTAACGAGACTAAGGAGTACCTCCAGGGTGGCGTGGAGAACTTCCTACACTTGTATTGCTTTCGAATTTCATGTTCCTTCGAGGCATGAATATACGTTTTTTTCTAGATCATATTTGTGTTAATACCAATGCTTTGCCTACGCATATTTAATAACATATCCTCTCGACTTTTCGTACGTACTTAGATAATGATATTATTAAGGCGATGATTATTTGAATAGATAGGAGCTCAAATCGAGAAATATAAACATACGTATATAATTATAGAAGTATAGGTTGTGACAACTCGAAATAGGACACGCCGAGGAGTCTGGACGGGCCTTATGACGTACGCAAGCCAACTAAAACTACGATCATACTCCATTGAAAAAATAATAAACCTTTGTGAAATAATTTGCAGCGTTTATGGGTTGCATTCGTGTACTAGCCGACAGACGAATACGGTTACACGATTACGAATATAATCGCAGTTGACTCGAAATCAACAAATAATTATCGCGATTGCTTTCGTATTCGTATTCGACAGTAAGATTATGCCCAACACTGCCCCACAATGCGTCAAGGGTTGGACGTAATTCGAACAATCTATTATTATTTTTAGATTAAATAATGACACGGACTTACTCATCGATTGTGGGAGACTCTATTGGAAAGCCGATTCTAACAAAGAAACCGTACTATCTCCCTAGATCGACGACCAACATGTGTATTTGTTTTTCCCGACAAACTAAGACTGACTAAGCCTCTACTTCCGCCATCTGAATATCAAATTTTTACTCGTAGTAACACGGAGGAATCCAACACATGAAGTGGTTTCTCGATGTCATTAGGTCAATACTCTTTCAAAGTAAGTTAACACCCAGTTTATTATGAAACTTGAAGAAAAAAACGCGGCAGGCCGCTTGTACTTTCTCTCTAATGAGAGAAGAGCTATGAGCATTGAAAATGTCTCAGTAATTTCAATGTTAGCGAATTTTTGAAGAAAATTAAGCTATTGCTCTCGCCTCAAAATTTGTAGAATGTGAATTTTTGAAAACATATTATGCAGAAATCCGTTTCAGGCTATTCTGAATCATATTCTGAAGTTTAATGCATTTTTTAATGTATGTATGTATGTATGTGTATGTATGTATGTATATATGTATGTATGTGTCATTCCAGACGATAACTGTCCGTAGAATTGTGCTAGAAACTTCAAACAAATTTTAAAATGTTAAGGACACAAAACGAAAGTTCAAGTTCGTTGGCCAGCATGATCGGATTACATCTTCGGGTTGAAATTTTCAAAAATGTAGTCAAAAATTTCAAAATAGCATGTAGTCAATAATTTCAGCATACTAACATATGGTATATTCGGAATCAGCGCAAAATTTCCTATAAGAATATGTATCAAGTTCAAAAATTTCAAAGTTGAAAAATCAGTCAAAAATCGAAATATTCGAAGATTTCTTCAAAAATTCGCTCATGGGTCATGCTGCATGACTGGACTTTTTTTTATTGTTTTAAATAAAATAACAATAAGAAAACATAAAATAATTATTGACACACAGTTACTGAATTTGTTGTAATCCAGTCTCGACGATGCCCAATTCTTCCACGAATTTGAATTCACAGTCCTTTTTTCAATAACTGGTATTGTGAAGTACCCATTGACATCATATTGGCAAAGTACTTGCAACCATAACAACACCTAACTTGTTTATAGGTTGCGTGACGTTTTTTCTTTGCGTAACAAAATTTCCGGTTGACCCGTCGACTAAGACATTTTCACTGTCAAAAAATGTTTTAAGCTTAATTTTACTTCTCAATCTACTTGATTATTTCAAAATCAGTAGACCCCGAAAAAAAAAAAAAAAAAAAAAAAAACCGTTGCCGCCTGTGGGATATTGCCGCCTGTGGTTTGTTTCAGCATGGTACATTCTATATAATAAAACTGCACTACCAGAATGATGATGATGAGGATCAAAAAGATCGCCCATATCGGCTCAACAGAACCCTAACATGTCGGTAGGTGCCTACGCAAATTCAAGCAGTGGATCTCCTGAATAATGTGTACAAACCTGTTATCCAAAATTTTGAACCATTTTCGTTTAAATTTCGAAAGTGTCAAAAAACGTGGTAAGTCGTGGTTAGATTGAAAAAAAAAAAAAAAAAAATGTGGCCCCCTTCCTTTGAAGAGAGGGATTTTCGCGATTTTCTCCGCGCCGCCTCCAACTTCCAAGGTGCGGGCGGTTCCTGTCTTTGCCTGCCAAGGAGGTGGGTAGTATACATCCCGCCAAAGGGGTGGGCAGTATAAATCTCGCCAATGGAGTGGGCAGTATAAATCTGCCATGGAGGTGGGCAGTATAAATCTCGCAAACGAGGTGGGCAGTATTAATCACGCCAATGGGGTGGGCAGTATAAATCTGCCAAGAAGGTGGGCATTATAAATCTGCCAAGGAGTGGGGCAGTATAAATCTGCCAACGAGGCGGGCAGTAAAAATCTTGCCAAGGAGGTGGGCAACATAAATCTCACCAATGGGTTGAGCAGTGTAAATCTGCCAAGGAGGTAAGCAGTATAAATCTCGCCAAGGAGGTGGGCAGTATAAATTTGCCAAGGAGGTGGGCAGTACAAATATCGCCAATGGGGTGGGTAGTATAAATCTGCCAAGGAGGTAAGCAGTATAAATATCGCCAAGGAGATGGGCAATATAAATCTCGCCAATGGGGTGGGTAGTATAAATCTGTCAAGGAGGTGGGCAGTATAAATCTGCCAAGGAGGTGGGCAGTATAAATCTCGCCAAGGAGGTGGGCAGTATAAATATCGCCAATGGGGTGGGCAGTATAAATTGGATTATTATTAAACAGTATTATTGGATACTGATTGGCGTCAGAGTGCAGTGGTCGGCCTGCCAAGCCGAAATGGGCGACTCGTCAGGCCGCAATGGCGGGGGTTGGCAGGCAAAGCCTGCAGGGGGTGTCCCCCTAGTGTATTATAT
The DNA here is from genome assembly GCA_030762985.1 of Adelphocoris suturalis. Taxonomy (NCBI): domain Eukaryota; kingdom Metazoa; phylum Arthropoda; class Insecta; order Hemiptera; family Miridae; genus Adelphocoris; species Adelphocoris suturalis. The sequence continues at coordinate 10,422,660 of CM061043.1, forward strand.
TGTGGCTTCTGCAGGGGGACACCCCCAGACCCCTGGATTATTTCAGTTTAGGTCAAATATCAAAGCAAAGAACAAAGAATGTGTTTTTCTGACAAGGTCCTATCCTATATTTACAACTAGCCTAGTTTTCTAGCTCTCTCGGGGTGGGATTTATATTGCCGGAATGAATTCTTTCGTTATTTTCTGCATATTTTGGTGACTTTTTGAGGGGGAAAATTCATTTTCGAATATCTGCCTACCTGCAGGTTATGATGGACCCAATATAATTTTTATGTAATCGTTATATACCCCCCCCCCCCCCCCCCCATCGCCATCTTTCACGAATGTCGTGGTAATTAGAGACCATTTGACCGATTTGGTGATCACCATACCGTCGAGACCTTCCGCGATGTTTTTCAAGAGTTCCTAATATAAAGTTCAGAGTACATACGTTTCGAAGGGATAACATCCCCTCGCTGTGTCACACCAACTTGGCAGACATTTTTTTAAAGCCACAGAATCAATTCCTCCTTATTACAGTACCATCTCGAGTAACAACAGTTTTCTCAGAAATGACCTTTTGTTCCAAATCGCTGATTTTAGTCATTTTTCAAGTACCTACATTTAAAATTTTAGAAATTAACAGAGCTCAAAAAGTGTTGTCCAACGAACTCATCCTTTCTATGTATGAAATCGTATTAAAATCCAAGAATTGTATCAAAAGACCCAAAATGGAAAGGATTTACGTTATAGATTTGCAAAAAACATGTAATTAAATGTTTAATACAGAATAAGATAAACAGGATGTAATCTTACCTCTATGTAAATACGTGTATCAAAACAATGCGAAATACTGCGCTCAAACCTTGAGATGATGTAATTTGTTTTTTGGCACACCCCCGCTTGTGTTTGACCTCGTGGAACAAACAAATGTTTCGACAACTTGACTTAACTGGCACTTGATATCGAGTGTTTATGCAACCGAGTTCACGTAATCTTAAATGAAAATGAGATTGAAGGAAAAAAAATAAAAACCTCTTTATCAAGTACCCCCAAAAATTGAAACCTCACCTGTAATACGTAATGGAATCCGAAAGGTCGTGGAGATATTGTTCTTCTTTCAAAATAAACCCTCGAATTCACCTCACACGGTAAACTCTTCCTACATATTTTGATGTTTACCGATCTTTGATATTTAATTACTACTTGTCGCAATTGATCGTAAACACGATGGATGATATCATTGATGTATTGTGGATGCAATCGTCAATAATGAGGAGTTGAGTCACGTGTCGCGTATCACGTTGCAATGAGATTCAACTGACTCAACCCAATCCAGTATAAGGTTGAAAACGCGAGGCTTTACATAACTTCCCCAAAGTTTATTCACCTTACACGGGTGTTATTCGTATTTTCCTAACGGAAAATTATTAATATTGAAATTTCGGGGCGTGTGTTGTTCTCATCCTTTGTGAGTAATTTGCCTGGGGTCCTAAAGACTGTGGTAGAAAGATGCTTCCACTTATTTGCTGATAACTTCCAGATCTATTTGAATAGTTCTTCGGGTGATGGCAGTCTGTTCTGGTTCTATAGCCGAGTTAATGGTGACCTGGGAGGGGTTTGCAGATGGGTTCATGGTTAAGGCACTGCACTCAACCCTGCTAAGACACAATGTATCATATTCAGTAAGACAACAATTAATTAGAACTCAGTTCTTCCAATCCTGGTTGAGGGAACTGTCGTGCCCTTTTCTCCTTCAGTTATTAACTTGGGGGTGAAATTTAGTTCTGATCTCGGTTGGAAGGTTCGTGTTGTGATGGAGATGGGTTGTTCCTCCTTCGCGATTCTTGCTAATGCCACACCCTGGGATAGTTCTTGCTATCAGCTTTCAGGATATCCTCTGGGTGTAGCAGGTTAATCGCCTGCACCCTTTGAAGGGATTCATATTACATTTCCATCACCTCTTCGTCATAAGCATAAGCTTGAAAACAAAAGGCATTACATAACTTTCCCTAAATTCATTCACCTTATACGGGTGTAATTCGTATTTCCCTAACGGAAAATATTATGAATATTGAAATTTCGGGGCGTATGTTGTGAATGATTTGCCTGGGGTCCTTTAGTCATCTTTCTACCACTTATTTGGTGGTAACTTCTATATCTATTTGAAATAATTTTATTAAAAATCGGTTTTTTGACAAAAGGGCATGTGGGGTGTCACAGTCGAAGTGTTTTTCATTGCTGAGCCGACTGTGACCACTCCCAGATCTCTAAGATGAGTGATAAAAATAGTTTTTCAGGAGAAAAATTCCAATAATTGACCTAATTGTGACAATAGGCCAAGTAGGGTGTCACAGTCGAAGTATTTTTAGCGCTTTTGGTTTATTATGTGATCGTGAAGCAAAAAATTTTTATAACCCCCCCTCAAACTTTGTCACTTTACGTTTCAAGGTGCGTAGAATCCAAATTTGAAATGTCCGTCCGCCGTCCGGGCCATAGAAGCCCTAAGAATTGACTTACAAAACCCGTTCTTTCGCACATAGACTCCATTTTGGGGTCTAGTTGGTCCTAACGTTTAACCATCCCGATCGCTTTACTCGCATAGATGCTATGGGCCAAAAACGGGCTAAAAAGTCTTTTTCGAAGCTTTGAGTGAGACTTACGCACGCACACATGGGTGTAGGAGAATGGATATTTATTACTTTCACGTGTTATACCTATATAATACACCGCGGCACCATGAGGTGGGTACGGCGTTCCTTCGAGGCATGAATATATGTTTTTTTCTAGGTCATATTTTTGTGTTAATACCAATGCTTTTCCTACGCATATTTAATAACATATCCTCTCGACTTTTCGTACGTACTTAGATAATGATATTATTAAGGCAATAACTATTTGAATAGATAGGAGCTCAAATCGAGAAATATAAACATGCGTATATAATAAATTATAGAAGTATAGGTTGTGGCAACTCGAAATAGGACACGCCGAGGAGTCTGGACGGGCCTTATGACGTACGCAAGCCAACTAAAACTACGATCATACTCAATTGAAAAAATAATAAACCTTTGTGAAATAATTTGCAGCGTTTTTTTCTTGAATTTATTTATTGAGACTATTTACAAACAAATATGGGTATTTCTCCCATTTCACACGAAATTAAGTCCCTCGGAGATTGTGGGATCCATATATTACATGGAGTATGCTTTCTTTTACCATTGAAAAATAAATACACTCATCTTCGTTTCCAGTCATTTTCAATCGGAATATTCACCCATTTTCATGACGAAATTTAAATTCAAAATGTCCAAAAGTTAGTCCCTCACGTGTCCCTCGACAGGAATTTCTTACTTTGAATGTGAAAAGTAGTCATATGAGTGATAATATCGCTGCATATTTTTTACCATATGATTTTCAAGGTTGTCAAGTAACACTTTTGATTGTAGGTAGCCTCTGTAGTGGTCTACCAAAGAATCAGTAGCCATGTTTTGAAGTTAGTCCCTCACATTTTTTTTAAAAAGGCACCCACCACTCTCCAGAGAAAAACTTCCAAGTTTATCATGTTGGCTACATTGCTGAGGTTGGCGCCAAACTCTGGATAACATGTTCCATGCCAACCTCCCACGTGTTCAGTTTATTCGTGAATTCGTTAGTGTGAGAGTCGGTTCTCGTCAATCAAACGTGTTAATCCCTCACCAGCGTGAATCTTGTAGAAGGTAAGAGAAACAAAATGATTCATTTGCGTTAATTAGTGTGTTTTCAAAGGGAGTACAGGTTCTCATTATTATTTTTCCTGAGAAAAGCATGTGGAGTCGTGCAACTCCACGAAACACGCAAAATGTTAGTCCCTCATATGTTAATCCCTCACTTCATAAGCAGTGAGGGACTAACTCGACAAATGAGGGACTGACTTTCATGATAATGTCGGGAATTAATATTTTAATTTTTTATTTATTAATTCCAATTTTTTACCCCTTGAGGCTCAAACCTAGGGTACACATTTTTTAAGTTGAATTTGACTAAATTGTTTCGCTGGTTGCCCCAGTCCTGTGTATCATTGTACCTTTTAAAAGTTAGATGTGTCTAAACCTCTTGACAGAAAATAAGGAATAGTAAATAGAAAAAAAGGTCAGATTTTACAACAGCTCAATAGTAAGTAAAAGTAAAGTAAAGTAGACAACCATTTCAGGTTGGGGCTTTACGTCCGACTACCTCGGGCGTCGCGGAAGTCATCAGCTGCCCTCCAAATGAAGGATCAGAATTCGTTCTGATGATTTCGCTTAAAGCTACTCATTGCCTCGCCCCCTTGGGTGGAGAGGGGTTCGCCGTACAGAAGCGCGAAAATTACTTGGACGTCTGACCCTTACCTGGGTCACCCATCCAAGTACCTACTCACCACGCTCGACGTTGCTTAACTTCGCTAATCGCATGAGGAACGGTTCATTGCAACGCCTAACAGCTCAATATTGTTCACAGGTCCAATGTCCCACAGATAAAAGCAATGATGAAGAGAAGAAACTTAAGAAAAAATAATATGAAAGACTCAGAAGGGAAAAGATTAAAAACAACCCGGAACTCCTTCAGGAACAAAAGTTGAAAGAACATCAAAAATATCAGATGAAGCTTAAAAAGAAACAAAGAAAACTGGTGAAAGATATGACTGATAGAGAGGTGAGGCAATTTCGGAAAAAAGGAAGAGAAGCAAAGAAAATGCACCGCCAGAGAAAATATGAAAATCTGAAAAAAGATGAGACAGCCATAGAACATGTAGGACCAGGACCCTCAAGCTTCGCAGATACACCACAGCCATCGACCAGCAGAATGCGGCACATCCAGAAATTGGCATCTCAACGAAAGAAAGCAAGCAGTGATGTTAAGAAAAACAGGATTGAACATTTGGAAGACGAAAACCAGAAGAAGAGCAGAACAATTATTGAGCGTTTGAAGAAAAGACTGGCGCGAGCTAAAATTTCTACATTCTCCCCCCAAAGCAAAGTGAAGGACATAATGAAGAATGAAACTCCGAAACAGATAGCTCTGAGCGTCCTCTTAGTAGAATCAGTAAAATGTTATTTCAACACACTGAACAGAAAAGTGAAATCTCAGTTCCGACGACGTTTCCTCAGCAATGCGAGGTTCCTGAAGCAGTGTCGTTTACTAAGCAAATTTAAATTTCTCTCTTCGAGGTTGTTCAATAGAAAGGTTCATGACATCACGAACAGTGGTGTTGCCCGAATGAAGTTGAAGAAAATAACGGAAGAGGTGAAACTTGACGTAACTAGATTTTTTGAGGATGATGAAAATAGCATCATGTGCCCAGGAAAACTAGACTGCATTACACGGAAAAAATTGAATAAGCAGAAGCGCTACCTCTCAGGTACATTGATGGATTTACTCTCAAAATTTTGTGCTGGCTCAAGTTATAAACTTAGCTATTCAAAGTTTTGTAAATTGAAGCCCTTCTGGGTTGTCCCCATGAAAGTAAGCGCCCGCAACACATGTGCTTGCAGAATTTGTGATAACGTAGACCTACAGGTACGAACTAAATCACTTGCGACGAAGTTGTGGGAACCCATTTCAAAACGGATTTTAGTGAAAAAACGTTGTCTATTTCCACGAAAAATATAGAGTTCCAGTGTTAAATCGATTTCGACGGGTAGGAGACCATCAGTAACAAATAATAACTGAAGACAAATTAGAAAGGACACAGCTTCTATAGTCACAGGTGAGGGGAGATTGAATCCCATTGGTCAAGAGGTCTCGAAGATCAATTTTAAATATGTTAAAATAATGGATTAAAATCCAACAAGTTTCGTAATTTAATTGAAGGTGTAAAAACCCATTTGCCGTGATGTTTTCTACTGTTACTTCTCGTCGTAGGTATTTAAGTTTCCAATGTTGCCTTTCGAGATTATAAGTCTGAGTAGGTATATGATTCGATTTTTTATGTAGTTGAGACTGTGGAGCTTTAAATGCTTGAACATACTTAATATAGGTTCCTTCGTGATTTTTCCTACTCGAATTTTTCCAAGTCAACGATGTCTAAGACTGCAGAATGAAACTGTACAATAAAAATCGACTATAAGTCAACAATTAAAACTACTCAAGTGGTTTTTGTCATCCAGCAAAAGGAACTTGAGTGATGTGATTTTCGTTCAATGTGATTTTGTTTATGATATGATAATAAAAGTTCGATTTGTCTGAGTTTTCAGTATTTAACATGATTCAGTTAGTCCCTCACTCGTTTCGTTAGTCCCTCACTATACTGATTTCAAAAATCATGCTGTACCTCTTCAACCAAGAACTTCTATGAACGTATTTTCGGTAGGATACCTAGAAAGGATTCAAGAAAAAAAAATTTGTAAAAAAGTAGCATTTCAATTGGTGTGTCTGGAACGTGAACATAATGGGAGAATTACCCATATACCTCATTGACACTTAAAATACTATTAAAGGTGAGCAAAATGTGCTTTTTTTATGGAAGAAGCACATAACATGAAATCTATCTCTATCTCTACTATTTATAAGAATGAAACTCCGTTTGTCTGTTTGTTTGTTTGTCTGTCTGTCGTGTCTATGCACGGCCAAACGGCTGAGTGGAGGGAGTATACGAGTGGGGGGATCTTCTTGGAATTTTCCGAAAGGAAGAACGAGCGAATTTCACATTTTCTAATCCCACCCGAACCATGGGCCGTAGGGCGGGAGGGGGGTCGAAGTAAGAATTAATTTGCGCTTTTTGGACTTCCCCGCTTCCTCTACCCCTCTAAACGGCCGTTGAAAATTCCGGAAAAATACCGGTTTCGTAGGTTTTCCTACGAGGAAGACGACGGCGCTATCGGATCGCGAAAAAAGTATCGGGAAATGCGTCAAAAAAATGCAAGAGTACGGACCGTGTTTTCTCGAAAAGTCCGACGAAAAACTACGTTTTTTCCGATTAAAATATACCCCATAAAGGTACGTTTTTCGTTACGGTTTTCGCGGGCGAAATACAGCTTTGATCCCGCCGAATCTGTATCCGAAATCGGATATCGAAAAAAGTGACGTGAAGTTGGTCAAAATGCGAGCGGAAGCGAGGGAAGCGTTTAACATGAGAAATTAATATGTGCCGTGGACGCGAGAAGGCTCTACGAAGACGTCAAGGGGTTCGATGAGGTGTTTGGGGTGCGAGCAGGTATACATAGGTACCTACCTTGCGAGCGAAGCGAGAGCCATTTCAACAGAATAAATACGGACTTTGTCCTACACATATACAGGTATACCTTGCGAGCGAAGCGAGCAACATCCCCTAATAAACTTTTTGTGGTTCCCCGTAGTTTTATAAGATTTAATTTGTTTGTAAGAATTCCCAACTGAAAAAAACGTCTGCCAAGTTGGGTGGGCAGTATAACTTCCTCAAGCGAGCGAAGCGAGCAGCATCCCCTACACACGTTAAACCTACCCTTAGGGATCTACCGTTTGCGAGCAAAGCGAGCAACATTCCCTACATGCCACACTTTGCGAGCGAAGCGAGCAAAATTCCCTACATGCCACATTTTGCGAGCGAAGCGAGCAATTTAATGGGGGGTCCGGGGGGCTTGCCCCCCGGCTGGACGTGGAGGCGAGCGTAGCGAGCCGGAGCGGCTAGTAGAAAAGAAAGGAACTGTCTCTAAGAAAAATATACTAACTCTTCACATCTCAATTATATCTAAAATATGACGGGGCCCTTGGAGTCTCGGATATAGGGGTCGATGCAAACCTTCACCAGCAAGAATGTTTTAGTGCTCAGCATTTCGGGTCACAAAAGTACTCATTTCTGTTTGTCGGAATTCCTGTGGTGTTTCTAGGTGGAAGTCTCTATAGATAGTTCCGTTCCATGCGAAATCCGGGGCATGGACAGTTCTTTTTTGCAGTAGCCGATTTTGCTGTTGCTCAATGCGTCGAAATTGGGAAGAAGAGCAAGTACCCCATACTGGGAGTGTCCAGAGAGGCCTGATAAAGACTTTGTAACTCAGGATTTTGTTGTCCATGGATAATTCCATATTGTCGTACAGGTATTGGAGTTGGGACGCTCTAGTTTTACACCGCTGTAGTAGATCGGATATGTGCTCTGCGAAAGTAAGCTTTTTGTCCAGCGTGACTCCCAAATATTTGTGGGATTAATAGCGCTGAGGCGATTGCCACCACTTCCAGATCTTTAGGATTCATAAATGGTGAGGAAAATCGATTTTTAGGTGAAAATGCCCTTACATAGTTGACCAAATTTTTGGATTCGGCTGTCTGTTCAAAACTTTTCTTTGCGATGTCGTCACACGGCTGTCCCCTTCGTTTTATTCAGGACATGGTTGGCCTCAATGATCAGAATTTAAGTGTCTAATTTGATGTTATCCACATTTTTTTCTTTGAAAATTCGTTCTATTAGTCATGCTGCATGATTGAGTTTTTTTTTTTTTTTTCTTCTTCATTCTTTTCAAGGGCCAAAATTTACTTGTTCTGGGACAAACTCCAACCTTTCCAACGCCCAATGAAACAAATCCACACTTGATCACAGAGCTGCTCGTACTAACCAAATCGATTTAATCAAAATATATCCGATGAAAGGTTAGGATTGCAAATTACTCGATTAGATTACGAAAAAAGAACAAACACATCAAATGACAGTTCATTCTACCCAGCGGGTCATCGCATTCCATTAATATGCAACTAGACCAATTAGCTTGGGTATCTCTAAAAGGTTTTGTTGATCACCCGTCGTCCGAAAAAGGTCTGATTATCTGTCCTAATTAGTCGTGATGTCGAAGCGATCAAGGTTCTCTTTCATCGTGAATCTAAGCGTAAATATGGAATTATTTATATTGTTGCAATTGCAATTAACATATTCGTTAAACCGTACTCTTACGAAACAATAGGTTTTCGTTCAAATGCCGTCATAAAACTTGTTTAGCGTTCAACACTCTTTTACCTGCACCTCACTGCCAAAAGTGCCACGAAAATTACTTTTCCAGTGACCTGGGGAGTGAGTAACCACACTAATCACCTCGTTCGTCTGTAGTTATGAAACATTGCGTAACTCTACCAACGATATCGCGGGATCATTCTCATTTGCATATTCATTCAATCGTCATCAGAAAGATATCCGATCGGCTCATGAGCGGTACGGTCCTTCAAAGGAAAACAATTCCAAAACCTTCACAAACGAGCGCCCAAAGAACCAGCGAGTTTATGAAGTTTGGATTAATAACCAATCAACCACCCCAAGGGGTGAAATTTAAGGGTTGAAATAATTAACAAACCGAAATCTCGAAAATTTTCAAAATAAAAGGGAAATTCGCTAATAATCAAATACAATGCAATTTGACGAATTTTCGGACGTAGACATGAGTAATGTATTAATGCTTGATTCCTTGGAACATAGAAGGATACAGTACGGCATCGTCAATAGAGAGTTCTTTTGTCGTATTCGATCGTCTATTCGTTGCCCGAATGGGAGCCCGAGTCGTCAGCACGAGTGGACAATGGAAGTGCGCATGCGCGTCCGAGTCAGGCGACAAAACGCTGATTTGGGACCCGAGCCGAGTGAGCCGAGTCGTACCGCCTCGCGGGTCGTCAAGGGAAACGAGGTTTCCGACTCGTTTCCAGACTCAGCTGAATTACCTTTGTTGAGGATAACCTTATTTCACATTAAAACAGTACAGCCGCTTGGCGAGTTTGTTGTTAGTACTTATTCAAGTTTTTGCAAGTAGTGTTGTGCTGTAACAGCTTCCTGGACCTCCCCTTCTGACGATCCTTGGAATGCCGAAATATAAGATCAGTTTCACTGAAACTTCCCAACTGAAGCGAAAATTCAATTACGTCCCGGTCGTTCATTCTGTCGAGATCACGGTGCTGCTCGACGTTCGCGCGATAGGAGTAATTCCTCGTACGCCAACTCCATTTCCCGTACACTAATTACACCATTCAGGTAAAGCTCCTCATACGCCCAAACCTCGTCCATAACGGACGGATCAAAAGGAAAGTAAATGAAAATAAAACAACAGATATGAAATGAAAATGACTAAGTTGTACGAAATTGGAATGAAAATGAATTAAACTCCAGGAAAAAACACGATATTGATCCCTTCAATATGTTTATAAATAAATAAATAAATGGTACCCAATGTTGCTCCAAAAGGCTACATTCGATGAGAAGATGGTGGAAAGTTTGTTGTGTAGTCATCACACAAACACGCTGACGTTGAAAAAATTCAAAACGAGCCTGCTACGACCAAGGCCCTTTAATATCTGCGTCAGTCTGGAATAATCAGGGGTGACCACTTGCCCCTGCGATTTTATTGACAGGATTAATCGTTTAGTGTGTTCCACCATAGCCACCTCCTCTACCCTCGCCAACCAAGAGATGCTGCCGCTGTAGGAAAAAGTCAGTATGAGCCCCAGCTAACCAGCTCATTGCAGCTATTGTAGCTCCCAGAGCATATGTACATATCTTAACGCTCAAGAAGGTTTTAAGTGATGGGGTGGCCATCAACACGAATGTGAACCACAAAGCGGTTATGGTAAGAAAGAGTAGGCTGAACTTCTACTAATTTGGCTTGTTCTTAGTTTGTGCTATACGTGTGTGATTCCTGACTGATATACAGAGCAGTGATCTGCGCAGAATTTCTAATACAGAGATTATAGTAATGAACCCTTATAAGTTAGTTGTGGTTTCCTGAATAAATACAAGCTCCGGCACAAGACTGAACTAGTTTACCTACCTCGACCTTCTGGGAGCAGGGGTACATTGTTGATCTTTTCACCTAACTCCAACGTGCTTATACTATCCTCACTTATAGTGCTATATATATATTTCAATATGTAGCAATATAATATATTTTAAGTATTTCCATCCAGATAGAGTGTATGGTGATAGCGAGTTCCCGATTTCTGTGACGCCATACCAAGATTATGTACGGTGATGGTCGTCTCCAATCCTTGTCTTCTTTATTTTTGTGATACGAGTGAATGGTGATTCTTCCGCCAAATTTGAGGTACTTACATGTTTCTATCTGTGGTGATATTGTGTTGCTGGCCTGATCCTCACTAAGTTCCTACCTCAATCTATCTCCACTCCCTAATCAGTTCAAGTCTCATGTAGGATTAATAGTAGCCAGTTCGATCATCCTTATTATAAAACTCAAAGTGTGTTCGTATGTTCCAATTTGACGGCTAAACGGCTGAACCGATTCTGACGGGAGTGGTCGTAAAATGATCAGCGAGTTCCGACGCACAACATAGGCTTGAACCTCTAAAACGTTCTTCTACTTCATAAACGGCGCTGGCCTTCGCTACCGATATGTTTGGTTCCCGAACTTTTGTTACCTATTATGGCTGCTAACAGGCAGTTTGTTAGCGATGGAAATTCGTGAGGTGGAGAAGCCTTGAAGGGTTGCTACGGGTGTTCCGAATGAAGCATATGTTGCATTATTGATAGGTGATGGACGAGAATTTGATATTTCATGCAAAGCACGGGACGGAAAACCGATATGTTTGGCTCCCGAAATTTTATTATGGTTGCCAACACGCAGTTCGGACCCTTTCTTTGCGCGTGTTTGGTTTTGACGATTTCGATCAGCAGAGTGAACTAAATTCTCTCCAGTTCACCCTAGGAAGATGAAAGTTGATAGGGAGACTATCTGGGTCATTAAAAGACAATAGCAATTATGGGCTCTTTCATAATCAGCTGAGTGAGTTAAATTGAGGAATAACAACTTGAAAAACCACCCTAATCAGCAGAGTGAACTCTGTAACTGATTTGGTCCCAACCGAACTTAAGGGGATTCGGTACTGGAAACAACAAAATTTTAATTTTTTATCCGTCTTCTCAAATTTTTTTCACTTATCACCCATCTCTAAGAAATGAGAATTGATGAAAAAATTCCCATATATATATATATATATACGACCTTGATAAATATATATATGTATGTTTGTAGATAATTTTTCATCCAATTTTGATGATCCTGGTGTCAATTTGTAGGGGAAGATGTCTTCTAATAATTCTCGTGTAGAAATTTCTCTACATTGAAAATTGGCACCTGTACAAGTTTTTAAGTTTAATTTTCAAAAGATAAACATTTTCAAAAATTTCAGAAATTTATAAATTTTTTTCTGAGCATTGTAGAAAGTTTCTAGCTCGAGATTTTTTAGATTATGTTGTCAAGAAGATATGGTAAACATTTTAGCCCTGTCGCTTCAGTGGTTCTTGAGGAATATCCATTTGAATACTGAAAAACATGCGATAACCCGATTAGCGGGAAATGCGAGTTGAAAGTTCGGTTGCCCAAAAGTTCAGTTTCTACAGGTTTACAAGCATAAAGGCAAGTAAAACAATATTTTTTGGGAATATGATGTAATGGCAACATAGAATATGTAATATACACTAAAATTGAACTAAACTATTTATAAACTTGAACTATGTATGTATATACAAATGAAAAAAAAAGGCAGTCATATCGTTCAGGAATGCTCGGAAAAGGATCTTTTCCGCAAGAGAGCGATGTTCGTGAAAACTAAAAAAAAAGCTCTTGCAACGTTCAAAATATTTTGTTTGGCCTTTTTACTTATTCCTGACACCCTAAACAATGAAAAAAAAGATTAATTAAAAACAAAAAGTGAAAAAAATTAAAATTTTGTCATTTTCAGTACCAAATCCTCTTAAATTGCTAAACTTTGGAACGGCACGTCTTTGAGTGTGATAGAGTATGAATATTACAAATTAAGAATCCATTCTAATCTGCTGAGTGGGCTCTTCAGAATATTTTATTTCTATTTAGCTATATATATATGTCAATTTCATCAGTCTAAGCACACCGACTAACCTGTACATGTGGGTCCTTGCAACGCACGGATAACCGGCTAATTCAATCTAAATTCACTCTTCTGGCAATCAAAAAGATAAATTCACAACAATAATAAACCTTTGTGTAATAATCAGCAGCGTTGGAACTGGAGCTCCTTGCGAATTGAACAGTATTTAAAGGAATTACCTTGTTGCGGGCAAATGATTGTACTGCCAAACCTCTCAATTCCGTGGATGATTGCTCCCTCGTGGGCAGCCTTATTGCAGGAGGCTGTATTGCAAATCCTCCGCCCATTGTAGATTTAATTGGGTTTATTATTTCCTCTCTGCTTGTTCCTCAGTTTCGCTCTTCAGAGCAAACCATTGGACTGACACAATCAACGCTTGTTTCTACATTCATTATTTGAGGGCCGCTTTTTCGAAACCCAAATTCATGTATCCGGAGGACCCTATTGTTCTGCATCAACTAGAGAAAATCAAGTATTGTTATCTCTTTAAAATGAGCGCTGTTCCGATCGTAGGAACGAAATTTGATATGAATGGATGAATTCAAAAGCGGTACAATGAATAGAGATGTAATTATAACTCAGCCCGAACAATACAATCTCAGTTTCTATAAAACGATCATTATTATTTTCTGCATGGTGGTCATTCGTATCAAAACAGTTGACAAGATGTCAATACAAACCTAATTATAGTGATGGGACGAAATTCACTCCACATCCTCAGGCTTAAACAACCTATAACTGAAAAGTATGTCCTATCACCTGCTACACTCTCCCAAAAAACGTATGCCAAGTTGGGTGGGCTTAGCTTCCTCATATAGGTATTGTAACATGGACGTATAGAATGAGTTGAAGAACAAAGTACGAGTCGAAATACCTAATAAGTTGACTGTATAAGAAATTAACGTTAGCGCATGCGCACAGACTATTATTAATCCAATGGCAATGGAATTTATAGGGGAACAACCCGAGTATGAACAAAATCGGACCAATAGAAGTTAAGAAATCGTCGTTATAATAAATTAGCTTTTGCGCATGCGCACAGACTATTTAAGTGACGGCAATGAATGTTATAGGGGACCCTCTAGAAGCTATCTCACACAATCCCTGAATATGTCATCAAATCATTCTATTAGATTAGGTTTTGCCTGCTTCAATCGATATTAGTTTCGCGCATGCGCAATGATTATTACTCTACCTATCGCAATATAATTTATAGGGCATCTTTTTAGAACATATACCTACCGATATGGAACAAAATCAGATGATGAGAAATCGACGTTATGAAAAATTCACGTTTGCGCTACTGTTGGTTCGACGGCATTGAAAATTATTGGGAACCGTCTAGGAGCTTACCCGCAGAATCCCTGAACTTTTCATCGGAATCGAACTGAAACTTAGTATAGTTTTGGGCGTGACTAGGATTTACCACAGGCCGACAGACAGTCACGGAACCAAAATTTATCAGCAAGCTCTGAGACGCAAGAAGCAAGTGGAAATTTTGATCGCGGACCAGTAGCAGTATAAATATGCTGACACCCCTTCTCAATGAACAATCTCCACTGCCTATGGAACTAAAAAGTCCAGTCATGCAGCATGAACCCATGAGCGAATTGTTGAAGAAATCTTCGACATTTCAGCCGCTATTGATCGTGTAGAGAAATTTTAGTTTATGATTTTGATAGACAAATATGGAATCAAATTATTAAAAATAATTAATAGGTACACATACTTTATTATTATTAAACTAATCTTGTAGATTTAAAGACAAATGTAGGTAAATATTCATAGATTTCGATGTCCAATGTGGTCAGTATTGAAGGCAGTTGAAATCTTAAAAGTATACTATCATAACATCATCAAATCTTGACATAAAATAAAATAACATACCGACGTCATATGAAAGAAACGTATTTCCACAGCCAATCGATGATGAGGCTTTATATTACGAGTGATATAAATTCAGTTGCATTCGAATCTAGTATCCCACAGCAAGAAATTGACAGACAAACTGTAGTCTCTGTTTCGAACAAATATTACCGATTTTTACAACTAGCGATCGGCATTATTTCGATTTTTGACTGATTTTTCAACTTTGAAATTTTTGAAAACTTGATACATATTCTTATAGGAAATTTTACACTGATTCTGAATATACCACATGTCGCACAACAAATCGCAAAAAACAGGCTATTTTGAAATTTTGACATTTTATGTCTTTGCTATGGCACATAAACTTAAAAAACGTCACGGAAAATAATTGCTCACGAAAATTGCTCACGAAAATTGTCCCAAGTGGCCACAACGATGATTATGACCATCAGAAATGACGTTGATTTGGTATGTAGCCCCTTGAGGGACTTCTGAACACAACTGACCGATCCCAAATCAGCTGAGTGGCTCTAGAATCCAGTTTTTTCCCTAATGATCCCACGATTCTGAGATTTGGTATGTGGGCCCTTGAGGGACTTCTGAACACAACTGACCGATCCCAGATCAGCTGAGTGGCTCTAGAATCCAGTTTTTTCCCTAATGATCCCACGATTCTGAGATTTGGTATGTGGGCCCTTGAGGGACTTCTGAACACAACTGACCGATCCCAGATCAGCTGAGTGGCTCTAGAAACCAGTTTTTTCCCTAATGATCCCACGATTCTGAGATTTGGTATGTTGCCCCTTGAGGGACTTCTGAACACAACTGACCGATCCAAGATCAGCTGAGTGGCTCTAGAATCCAGTTTTTTCCCTAATGATCCCACGATTCTGAGATTAGGTATGTGGGCCCTTGAGGGACTTCTGAACACAACTGACCGATTACAGATCAACTGAGTGGCTCTAGAATCCAGTTTTTTCCTTAATGATCCCACGATTCTGAGATTTGGTATGTGGGCCCTTGAGGGACTTCTGAACACGTCGTTGAGGGGGAATGGTACTTCGTCGTTTTTCATCTCACTAAATTCGTTGTTCATTCGTTCGAAAGCTCTCGATTTATCCAACCATAATATGTTAACTACTGCGAAGTGCGTGGCCAACAAGCTGAGTTATGAGCATGGTTATTTGAATAATTGTGTACACTCAGGTGATCATTCTCAATAATTGATATTGTGAACATAACTGCAACCGCTTGTTAAATTTTGATGATACGAGTCTGCAACTAAAGACATAAAATGTCCCAATGTGTTGCAGACTCGTATGCAAGCGTCGAAATGGTGTTTCTGATGATTTCCGCTAACAACCGATTTTTTGACTACATTTTTGAAAATTTCAACCCGAAGATTTAAAAATCCGATCATGCTGGCCAACAAACTTGAACTTTCGTTTTGTGTCCTTAACATTTTAAAATTTGTTTGAAGTTTCTAGCACAATTCTTCGGACAGTTATCGTCTGGAATGACACATACATACATATAAACATCCATATATACATACATACATAAAAAAATGCGTTAAACTTCAGAATATGATTCAGAATAGCCTGAAACGGATTTCTGCATAATAATTTTTCAAAAGTTCACATTCTACAAATTTTGAGGCGAGAGCAATAGCTTAATTTTCTTCAAAAATTTACTAAAAGCAGGTGTACTAGGTATTCATACGACCAATATGTAAGTATGGCTGCTCAATTTTCGCTCTGCGTGTACCAACCAAATCAAACGAGTTCAATCTCAACAGAACAGAGTTCTTCGAATGTGACGTCTGCTCCCTGGTGCGTTCGTGGCTCTGTGATTCACCGAGATCTGAACATTCCTAGAGTCATCGAAGTCTTGGAAAGATCATCCACACCAACCCCATCTTCGAAGGATATGATCAACGCCTTGACGACCAAAGAAATGCGTGAAGGCTCAAACGCAAACGGCCAGTGGACCTGATCCAACCCCCTCAACCTTAGCAACAAACTGTAATCGTCTTACGTACTAATTAGGATAACTCAATTTATTACTTATCAGATGCTTCCGTTATTGTTTCTACTTGTTATTTATTGCGATTATTGTTTTGGATTGTGAAGGACTATTGTTGAATAGAGACCTTCTACTTTCATTATATAAAATAGAACATTAAATTATATTGAACCTAACTGAAGATACATATTTTGTTTAAAAGTTTACAATAAATTGTTTTTTTTTTTTTTTAATCTACGAAAATTCGCTAAAAAATGTTCCAGTCATGCAGCTTGATTGTATGAGCGAATCTTCTTGAATTACCATAATTCGTTTTATAATATGTTAAATTGTGATTGATTTTATTGATGAGAGAGAATAAATTTGGATTATTTTTGGTAATATAGGCATAGGTATATTGTTCTAGCTTCTGCGAATTTGGGAAATTCATATGAACACACTGAGGACCCAGCTCGTTATTTGATGAACTGATGTCAAAATACATAGTTTTCAAACGAAACAATATAACCTATTTATGAATTGATGCTGCTTTATTTCAAATGATGATTTCACCTATTATTTTCCAGTATTGGTCTAAGGTGGTCCACTTTTGGTCGGACCCCTGGAAACAGCCAGCGGACCACATTATGGGAAGCCCTGCGTTATTACATAACTCTCGAGTAACATTACACAATGAAATTCGCAGAAACGGCGATAATGACCCGTATTGGGTTAATGAGTTTTCATTTATCAATGAAATAATTAGTTGCAATAGTAATGGAATGCCCTATCTGTCTCTCTAGAAATACCTCCACGGTGAAAACCTCAAAAGAGGTACCTACTGGATCCACTTTGCCCCCTGAACATCAGACGGCCCCAGTAGTTCAAAAAGTTGATAACCTCGTGTGCATACTCGCTATAAATTTTGAATAATATTTGAAGAATATTTGAATAACACAAAGCCAGGCTCAGTAGTCTTTGTGGCCACACGTGTTTGAGGTTTATTACCTCAGGAAAACCTACAAAAGGTTTGAAACTTCCGAAATTCAACGAAGGTTAACAGGATTAATTCATTATTAGGGGTGTGGAAAGATAAAGGATGGGGCAGAGAACGAGAAAGGAACACAATGAGTTCTGGCCTATTGTTTGAGAAATGGAAGTATTAACAGTGGCTTGTAAAGCAACCAATGAAACACATATTATATTATGTTTAGATTACATATTTATTAGAAAAATGTTGGGCTAATTATTATGTTAGAGCTAATTAATCTGCCAACGAGTTATGACAAGGATTTCGCAAAAGGTCACTAGAAAGTAAAAATAATGCAATGTGGTACAATTATGTAATCATTCGATGTTGCGAAATAAGTAAATATTTTCTGATCTTTTCTTTAGCAACACTTCAACCTTTTACATGAATGACATCCTAAAAGGTATCGGCGATACTAATTTTAATAATGAATGCATAAAAAGACAGAATTATTCCATTAGCCAAAGCTATTTAAAATTTTTAATACTATAGGCAGGTTAAGAATGGCATGATACAGAGTAAACTCTCGAGCTGTCTTCTATCTGAATAATACCCAGCAATTATAAATGGGGCATCTTTGGCATTGATTGGTTACAATGACCACCATGATCAGCTGATTAGGCTCTGTGTCTAATGCCTTCCTTATTCTACCTATGAAGACGAAAATTTAAACGGCATTTTCTTTCAATTCATTTCAATTTTATTGTGTAAACCTTAGGTGTTACAAGGAGTTCCTTAAATACATATTAAAAGAGCACATGATATCTTGCCTTCATTTCTGCCTCAGCAAACAATGTCAGACTCTTACGTGAGGCGAGTAGTTTCAAAACCGGCCCAATCCATATTTTTTCGAAATACAGTTTTTTCCAATTTCTTCAAGTTCACAATGCACTCTATCACCCTGTGAAGGCTTATGGACCAAATCCGGTTCATTCCAATAGAAAAATCCCACTGAAGTGGTAGTTTCGCGTCAAAACTAGCTCAATCCATGCTTCTCAGTTGAGCCGCTAGGGGAGGGGTTACACATTGCAGTGAAAGGAGAAGAGAATTTCTTCCATGACATAGGATTTTTCAGAACAATCACGAAAAAAAAAACAAGAAGATCAGTGACAACACACCGAATCACGTACCTATTGGAGTCTCCATAAATCCAGCAAAAATCACGGATGTGAAAAATCTACTTAAGAAAAATTTGGGTGACAACTGGAGCGGACTGCCAGTTCTGGAATTCTACAGAGACGTAGTGAACAATCCCACCACAGACGTCTCAGGGGATGAAGAAGAGAGGTACGAATATATTGATGCATCCGAGTCAGCTTTCAAATAAGAAACGTTTTTGTTCTGGCGTACACAGTTTCACCAATTTTCCCGCTATGAACGCTTTCTTTTTTTGCTCTTTACTGTTTAATATTAAATTAATCGATATTCCATCATTTTTCGGGGTTTTGTAAAATAAAGTTCTCAAATGTTTCTACAAGCATGGTTTCTACAAAGGCTGTTGCTATGCAGTTGTCTTTTTGGCAACCTACAAGCTTCTTACCATATAAATATCGAAAAAATGTGATTTCCGACATGAATAATAGCATTTTAGAGGATACTGTTAGGAATATGGCAACAGAGCTGAGTCAAATTACCCGAATTTCATCAAAACCGGCTCAATCCAAACTTTGATTTTGAATTTTGAGGAACCCAGACCATTTTCAAAGCCAAAACTTGTGATAAAACACTCTAGGGCTTCCAGTTTAAGCAATGAAATGGAACAAACGTGGATAAAATAGATTGCTGTACAGGGAAACGTTTTTTGTGTTTCCTGAAAATTTTCCAAGTGTGGATTGAGCCGGTTTTGAAACTACTCGCCTCACGTATGATGTACCTATCAAACAATTACTTATACAGGTCTACATAATTTACGTATAATAAATGAGAAGTGCATAGTTAACATAGATGTTGGGAGGGGACGGAGGAGGAGTATTCAGATTAATCTCCACTTCTGACCCAGTAGATGTAGAATCCTCCAACGTACTTCGTCCATAGTGAATGATCATCAACCAGTAGTTCATCTTCAATCGAGACGGCATGCTTCCCGTATTTTCCTGCTTGAAACAACTTGGGCAAGAGATGCTTCCTAAATTCCCATGTTCGTCTGTCGTAGAACTCGGATGTATTAAATTGGGATCCCTTGAAAACGTTCTGGCGTAGTTAGATTTAGAGAAATTGTTAGCAAAATGAATGTGAACTGGTCTACAATGTTGGATGGTGCCTAAACGTCTTACACCTATAACTTCACAATCCTCAAGAACGCGATTTAATTTCGTTCTAAAAATGTCCATCACCTTCCTCTTGAGAATATTCATGTTTTCTTTCCATGAATAAGATCGTTTCAAGAGCCTGAGGTTGTTAGGTTAGGGATCGTAACGGGAAAAACTCCCGATCCCGCCCTGGATCGGAACGGCTGGATCCGATCCATGAAATCGGTGGAACCGCCCATCTCTAATAATCTATCACAAAACGGTATATACGAAGTAATCGATTTATTCTGAAGCTGCAACAGCCTGGATGAACACATCGAAACATGAGAATGGTTTGTTCATAGATAGTGCTTGGAAACGAGTTGAGAAATTAATACGCGAAACGAATCTTGGTTCATATAAGTAATGGTATAATAATAATAATAATAATAATATTGATAATAATATAATATATAGTTTACCTAGGAAATTAGATGTAACGATTATTCATTGAACAATTATTATTGTTTCAGGTAAGTCTTGGGCAGATACCAACACTTGTTGTGGTAAGTAAGTTCATTTTTGTTAACGGAAAAGCTACGACCACTTATTAGAGTGGCACATTTCCATATGGGAAGAAACCATAATTTATTTTCGCCATAGGATTATCTCGAGAAAATTATATACAGCCCTGTTCAAATATATTTAGCAGTATTCCATTATAATCTGGGGTGGCATATTGTACAAAGAAACAAATGTGCACAAGATTGAATTGAGAAATCGACAATTTTTAATTCTGCTCTACCTGGGAAAATTGTTCTGAAGCAGTAGGTACCTATTATGACAATTCGGTGGAGCAGGAGATTTTCCAAAATGGGAATTTCTCAAGTTGGTTGGGTTGGGAATTTGTTGGGTGCTGAGTGCTACTCGGGTTAACAGAGTGAGTAATTTAGAAGTGAAGTGGACATGATAGGAAAATAAACAGGAAAAAGAGGATGAACATTAAACAGAATCAAACATATGCAAAGATAAAGAAAATAAATGTGAACAGTCTTCAATTTCAAAAAGTCCAGTCATGCAGCATGACCCCATGAGCGAATTTTTGAAGAAATCTTCGATTATTTCGATTTTTGACTGATTTTTCAACTTTGAAATTTTTGAAAACTTGATATATATTCTTATAGGAAATTTTACGCTGATTCCGAATATACCACATATTAGTATGCTGAAAAAATTATTTCGCACAACAAATCGCAAAAAACAGGCTATTTTGAAATTTTTGACTACATTTTTGAAAATTTCAACCCGAAGATGTAATCCGATCATGCTGGCCAACGAACTTGAACTTTCGTTTTGTGTCCTTAACATTTTAAAATTTGTTTGAAGTTTCTAGCACAATTCTACGGACAGTTATCGTCTGGAATGACACATACATATATACATAAATATATACATACATACATATATACATACATACATACATAAAAAAAATGCGTTAAACTTCAGAATATGATTCAGAATAGCCTGAAACGGATTTCTGCATAAAATCTTTTCAAAAAATCACATTCTACAAATTTTGAGGCGAGAGCAATAGCTTAATTTTCTTCAAAAATTCGCTAAAAGATAGACATAGTCACAAATGTTAACTCTCAAAACAAAAATGTTAACTCTCAACATACTTACTTAATAACAATTTTTTTTACAGACTTTTTAAATGCATTCATGGTGCTTGCATTTTTTATAGATGCTTCCAAACCGTTATGTAATGTTATGCCTTGGACTACGAACGACCTATTGTAAATAGTGGTCCTATGGATAGGCAAACATTGTATTTTGTCTGAATTACGGGTGCCCGAATTGTGGAATTCGCCAACGAGTTTAAACTGTTCGTATAGATACGAGGGTCGTTTCATAGTAATAATTTGTCAAATTAAGGCTATGATTTTAAACGATTTTCTGTCGTGAGAGAGAGAGAGAGAGAGAGAGAGAGAGAGAGAGAGAGAGAGAGAGAGAGAGAGAGAGAGAGAGAGAGAGAGAGAGAGAGAGAGAGAGAGAGAGAGAGAGAGAGAGAGAGAGAGAGAGAGAGAGAGAGAGAGAGAGAAATGGGGGGGGGATATTTTCTTGGTCGATCACAAAGGTTTATTATTGAAAATAATAATGCAAAAATAATGATTCATAATATTTTAAAACCTAAGCAGTTTTATGTAGGTCGAAATATCGAGATTTATTTATTTTGTGTTAGTTCAACCGATACCGCAATATGAAGTGGTGGCTGAAGGTCAAAAACTTTATTGAAAAGTGACTCTTCAAAGAAGTATTTCGAAAATAATGGAGAAGAAAAGTATGTGGTATCCGTCAGACCAGATATGCAATCTGGCTATGTGATTAACGTTGAATCAGCTTCGTATAAATAGCTCATTGATGTATTATGATAAACATCAGGGTTTGAGTCAATCTCTGAGCGATACGTCATAAGTTATATATCACCCGCTATTAATTAGTGGGTAACATAGTAAACCCTGGAGTAAGATTATCTAAATCGACCCGCTGTCCAGTAATATTGCCCTTCGCACACAAATGTTGCCGT
Organism: Adelphocoris suturalis; assembly: GCA_030762985.1. Taxonomy (NCBI): domain Eukaryota; kingdom Metazoa; phylum Arthropoda; class Insecta; order Hemiptera; family Miridae; genus Adelphocoris; species Adelphocoris suturalis. The sequence continues at coordinate 10,445,182 of CM061043.1, forward strand.
GTGCTTAGGACACCCTTCCTCCATCTCTCGATGTAATTATAGAAGGATATCTACTCGTGGTTGATCAATTCAAGTTCGATCATGTCAGAATACAAAATCTTCCTCTTCTAAAACTTCTGATTCGGATCAAAAAACTTCAGAAAAAAAAGAAAAAAAAAAAAAAAAAACGCGGCAGGCCGTTCGTACTTTCTCTTTTTTGAGAGAAGAGCTATGAGCATTGAAAATGTCTCAGTAATTTCAATTTATTTTTATTGTTTTAAATAAAATAACAATTAGAAAACATAAAATAATTATTGACACACAATAGCTGAATTTGCTGGAAGCCAGTCTCGACGATGTCCAATTAGCGAATTTTTGAAGAAAATTAAGCTATTGCTCTCGCCTCAAAATTTGTAGAATGTGAATTTTTGAAGAAATTTTATGCAGAAATCCGTTTCAGGCTATTCTGAATCATATTCTGAAGTTTAACGCATTTTTTTATGTATGTATGTATGTATATATGTATATATGTATATATGTATATATGTATATATGTATATATGTATGTATGTGTCATTCCAGACGATAACTGTCCGTAGAATTGTGCTAGAAACTTCAAACAAATTTTAAAATATTAAGGACACAAAACGAAAGTTCAAGTTCGTTGGCCAGCATGATCGGATTACATCTTTGGGTTGAAATTTTCAAAAATGTAGTCAAAAATTTCAAAATAGCCTGTTTTTTGCGATTTGTTGTGCGAAATAATTTTTTCAGCATACTAACATGTGGTATATTCGGAATCAGCGTAAAATTTCCTAAAAGAATATGTATCAAGTTTTCAAAAATTTCAAAGTTGAAAAATCAGTCAAAAATTGAAATAATGCCGTTTGCTAGTTGTAAAAATCGGTAATATTTGCATGAAACATTGTCCAAATTCAGATTGAACTACTCTTTTGGAAGTATCCCTGTATAACTAATCCTAGAACCATGCTGTTTAAAACGTAGGTAGTAGGTGTCAAAAAAAAAAAAAAGGATGTAATCACAACTGATGAGTTTACTCTGTGCATGTGTTAATAAATTGATTCCATGTTTGTCTATCAAAATCATAAACTAAAATTTCTCAACACGATCAATAGCGACTGAAATGTCGAAGAATTCTTCAAAAATTCGCTCATGGGGTCATGCTGCATGACTGGACTTTTTTCCACTAATATAACTATACTCGTAATTACTATAACCAAGATTAACTTCTCAACCAAGTGACAACAATATAAGCAGCATTGTTTACTATATCCATTTATAACATAAATAAATATAAAACTACGACATGAATAGAAGAACAAGTACGAAAGAAATCCGTGATAAATTGAGAGCTTTCCAACGAATGGAGAACGATTTTTGTCAGGTGAAAACTAAAGAAGTAGCAAAAGTAGCACGATCAGAGTGGCAAAAGTTATATATTCAAAACTCAAGGTCATCCTCCAATCGGTCCTTCAAAAACGTAAAGAATGTTTTAACTAAACCTTTCTGGAAGATACAGCAAAATTATGGCAGAATAATAAAAAAAACTGGAAAAACTTCGAATGAATGTAGGCTTGTGTAACGCACCGAATCAAAGCTGTCTCCTCTCCGCTCTGCAGCACATGTGGAGAATATGAAAATTTAGAGCACATCATTATGTCTTGTTGGAAATATAATGGAAGAAGAAAGTTATTTTTTGATTGTCTTGAAAATTTAACTCGACCGTTCAATTTTGACAGCATAGTTAACTCTCTGAATTCGTGTGTTATATCTTCTTTAGTTGAATTTTTGGAAAAATGTGTGATAGAGCCTGAGTGAGTTACCCTTTTCGAAAAGTACCTACTGAAGACTCATAGTTGTTCAAGCAATTCAATGCGTTTTGGAAAAGAAGAAAGAAGGAAAAAACGCTGCAAATTATTACACAAAGGTTTATTATTTATGTATTAGACAGCCCTTCTACGTAGATCTCTGGTCCATAATTATTAAACGCCGCTTATAGTATACTAGCCGCTCCGGCTCGCTACGCTCGCCTCCACGTCCAGCCGGGGGGCAAGCCCCCCTGACCCCCCATTCAATTGCTCGCTTCGCTCGCAAAGTGTGGCATGTAGGGAATATTGCTCGCTTCGCTCGCAAAGTGTGGCATGTAGGGAATGTTGCTCGCTTCGCTCGCAAACGATAGATCCCTAAGGGTAGGTTTAACTTCTGTAAGGGATGCTGCTCGCTTCGCTCGCTTGAGGAAGTTATACTGCCCACCCAACTTGGCAGACGTTTTTTTCTGTTGGAAATTCTTACAAACAAATTAAATCTTATGAAACTACGTGGAACCACAAAAAGTTTATTCGGGGATGTTGCTCGCTTCGCTCGCAAGGTATTGCTGTATATTTGTAGGAAAAAATCCGAATTTATTCTGTTGACATGGCTCTCGCTTCGCTCGCAAAGTGTGGCATGTAGGGCATGTTGCTCGCTTTGCTCGCAAACGGTAGATCCCTAAGGGTAGGTTTAACGTGTGTAGGGGATGTTGCTCGCTTCGCTCGCAAACGGTAGATCTCTAAGGGTAGGTTTAACTTCTGTAGGGGATGCTGCTCGCTTCGCTCGCTTGAGGGAGTTATACTGCCCACCCAACTTGGCAGACGTTTTTTTCTGTTGGAAATTCTTACAAACAAATTAAATCTTATAAAACTACGTGGAACCACAAAAAGATTATTCGGGGATGTTGCTCGCTTCGCTCGCAAGGTATACCTGTATATAGGTAGGAAAAAACCCGTATTTATTCTTTTGAAATAGGCCTGCAGGTAACATTGTGAAATACCTGACAAACCCCTTGACGTCTTCGTAGAGCCTTCTCGCGAACACGGCAAAATTGTTAAACGCTTCTTCTCGCTTCCGCTCGCGATTTGACCGACTTAACGTCACTTTTTTCGATATCCGATTTCGGATTCAGATTCGGCGGACCCAAAGCTGTATTTCGCCCGCGAAAACCGTTCCGAAAAACGTACCTTTATGGGGTATATTTTACTCGGAAAAAACCAAGTTTTTCGGCGGACTTTTCGAGAAAACGGGTCCGTATTCTCGCATTTTTTTAACGCATTTCCCGATACTTTTTTCGCGATCCGATCGCGCCGTCGTCTTCCTCGTTCAAAAACCTACGAAACCCGTATTTTTCCGGAATTGTCAACGGCCGTTTAGAGGGGTAGGGGAAGCGGGGAAGTCCAAAAAGCGCACATTAATTCTTACTTCGACCCCCCTCCCGCCCTACGGCCCATGGTTCGGGTGGGATTAAACAATTTTAAATTCGCTCGCTCCCACTTTTGGAAAATCTCAAGAAGATCCCCCCACTCGTACACTCCCCCCACTCAGCCGTTTGGCCGTGCATAGACACGACAGACAAACAGACAGACGGAGTTTCATTCTTATTAATAGTACTAGCCGCTCCGGCTCGCTACGCTCGCCTCCACGTCCAGCCGGGGGGCAAGCCCCCCGGACCCCCCATTAAATTGCTCGCTTCGCTCGCAAAGTGTGGTATGTAGGGAATGTTGCTCGCTTCGCTCGCAAAGTGTGGCATGTAGGGAATGTTGCTCGCTTCGCTCGCAAAGTGTGGTATGTAGAGAATGTTGCTCGCTTCGCTCGCAATTGAAACATGTAGGGGAGGTTGCTTGCTTCGCTCACAAACGGTAGATCTCTAAGGGTAGGTTTAACTTCTGTAGGGGATGCTGCTCGCTTCGCTCGCTTGAGGAAGTTATACTGCCCACCCAACATGTAGGGAATGATGCTCGCTTCGCTCGCAAACGGTAGATCCCTAAGGGTAGGTTTAACTTCTGTAGGGGATGCTGCTCGCTTCGCTCGCTTGAGGAAGTTATACTGCCCACCCAACTTGGCAGACGTTTTTTTCTGTTGGAAATTCTTACAAACAAATTAAATCTTATAAAACTACGTGGAACCACGAAAAGTTTATTAGGGAATGTTGCTCGCTTCGCTCGCAAGGTATACCTGTATATCCTTGAGGAAGTTATACTGCCCACCCAACTTGGCAGACGTTTTTTTCAGTTGGGTATTCTTACAAACAAATTAAATCTTATAAAACTACGTGGAACCACGAAAAGTTTATTCGGGGATGTTGCTCGCATTGCTCGCAAGGTATTGCTGTATATTTGTTGGAAAAAATCCGAATTTATTCTGTTGAAATGGCTCTCGCTCGCTCGCAAGGTACCTTGTGTACCTGCTCGCAACACCCGAACACCGAAACTTGTACCTGAGTATACCCAAACACGTCTGTCTTCCTAGACTTCCTGCCTTCTCGCGTCCACAGCACATATAATAATTTCTCATTTTAATAGCTTAGTCTCGCTTCCGCTAGTGATTTGACCTACTTTCCGTCACTTTTTTCGATATCCGATTTCGGATTCAGATTCGGCGGGATCAAAGCTGTATTTCGCCCGCGAAAACCGTTCCGAAAAACGTACCTTTATGGGGTATATTTTAATGGGAAAAAACCAAGTTTTTCGGCGGACTTTTCGAGAAAACGGGTCCGTACTCTCGCATTTTTTTAACGCATTTCCCGATACTTTTTTCGCGATCCGATCGCGCCGTCGTCTTCCTCGTAGGAAAACCTACGAAACCCGTATTTTTCCGGAATTGTCAACGGCCGTTTAGAGGGGTAGGGGAAGCGGGGAAGTCCAAAAAGCGCACATTAATTATTACTTCGACCCCCCTCCCGCCCTACGGCCCATGGTTCGGGTGGGATTAGAAAATTTTAAATTCGCTTATACACCCTATCGGAAAATCCCAAAAAGATCCCCCCACTCGTAGATCCGGCCCACTCAGCCGTTTGGCCGTGCATAGGCACGAGCGACAGACAGACGGAGTTTCATTCTTATTAATAATAGAGATTTAGTATCGGAACTGAGAGCTTCGGACCTCACGAATGGGTTCAATCCATTACAGCAGCGGAATCTCACAATTTTATGCACAATTTATTACCAAGTCATCTTTCCAACACATAAAAGTGTTACCTATACTGTATATTGATATCATTTAATTGGTCAAATTTCAAAAAATGTGCTGACAAAATCACTGAAAATGGCTAAGAATCGTTAAATTGATATTTTTTAGCATAAGATTGGTCAAATAAAGTTTATCAACTATGAAATAGAACATTCAACAATTTATGTACGAAATTATGCTAAAAACTTGAACTTCATTAAATTTTGTTTTAAAAAATCTATATAATTGCAAAAAATAGCCTAAAATCCAAAATCTCTTTTTGAATAGAAGATTATCATTTAGAATACTTTTTTTCCATAAAATTAATAGCTAACATTTTCTTTTCACTCATAAATCTCCAATTTCTATACAACTTGAAATATACAAAAAAGACACTTTTTCACCTATTTTTGGCTCATAGCACCCATGGGTGTGAAGCGATCGAGCTGGCGAGAGGTTAGGACCAACTAGACCCCAAGTGGAGTCTATGTGCGAAAGAACAGATTTTTCAAGTCAATTCTAAGGCCTTTTATGGCCCGGACGGCGAACGGCGCGACCGGCGGACGGCGGACGGCGAACGGCGGACGGCGGACGGACATTTCAAATTTGGATTCTACGCACCTTGAAACGTAAAGTGACAAAGTTTGAGGGGGGGTTATAAAAATTTTTTGCTACACGATCACATAGGCTTATTATTGGAAATAATAAACCAAAAAAAACACTTTTTCACCTATTTTTGGCTCATAGCACCCATGGGTATGAAGCGACCGAGCTGGCGAGAAGTTAGGACCAACTAGACCCCAAGTGGAGTCTATGTGCGAAAGAACAGATTTTTTAAGTCAATTCTAAGGCCTTTTATGGCCCGGACGGCGAACGGCGGACGGCGACCGGCGGACGGACATTTCAAATTTGGATTCTACGCACCTTGAAACGTAAAGTGACAAAGATTGAGGGGGGGTTATAAAAATTTTTTGCTATACGATCACATAGGCTTATTATTGGAAATAATAAACCAAAATGTAGAAAAGCAAGAGGCAACAGCTGGGAGGGGTCGGGGATTCCGGCCGGTCCGGGGGCGGCCCCCTTGACGATTAGTTCTCCAGGATGTGTGGAGAGTCTCCACAACATCCGTTAAGGGCCGTCTGTTCAGAAATGGGCAGGTGGCCCCGGGAGCCGTCATGGTGGGTGGGTCCGGGCCGGTCGGGGCCCTCCGGCCCTGACCGGCCGAACACGGAGGCGAGGGCCTCTTCACGCGGAAAAATATACAGAAAATAGAGAAACAGAGGATAACATTTGACTACAGCAATACAGCAAGCTGTAACAAAGGGATAACACCAAACACATAAAGTAACAATTTTGATACAGGAGGTAATGAGCAACTCAGGAATTTTCCAGAACATACAGCACCATAAACAAGACAAAAAAAAAAAAAAAAGGATTTCCGAACCATGCAGACAACATTTCAAGATATACCCATTCAGCATCCCCATCTCACCTATACACCAACATACACATTCTATACTTAGTTCTGGTACATGTACAAATTGTATATAACCAATAAATGAATTTAAAAAAAAACTAAAGTTTCATTACCCCAGCAACGGCTTGGTTGTACGTGAAAATCAAAAGAAAACAACACTTAACTTGTTTATAGGTTGCGTGACGTTTTTTGTTTGTGTAACAAAATTTCCGTAACAAAATTTCCGGTTGATCCGTCAACTAAGACATTTTTAATGTCAGAAATAATTGAAAATTGTTCAGATCTCTGTACTGCAGTGTAGGTACCTACATATCCATTGCCCAGGCAGTTTCATCAGAGTTTACGGTATATGTTCTTATTACTATAACTGAGGAAGCTTAACTTGTTATACTGCATGAATGAATGGGTAGGTTTGGTAGTTCGTCGAAGTAAACAAGGCAGGTTGTTGCTCCACCAAGAAACGAAACTGCGTAGGTACGTATATACAGCCTACCGAATTCACTGTTGGTTAAAAGTAAACAAAACTAACTACCGAGTGAAGTAAACTGCTTATTAGCAAGTTTGTCTGTCCCCTCGTATCTTGTATCTGTTGTTAATTAGCTGCTATTGTGCGTGTTCGTTATCTACTTGTGGGACGTGTAAATTGTAAACTGTATTATCTTTGTGCTATACTTAATTGAAAATATTTCTGGAAAATTAATTTGCAAGAAATGGTCGGTTTGGAGTTTCTGAACAGACTGTATTGATTCGAATTTAAAACTCGGCGCTCCGCGCCTCGCCAGGGGGCAAGCCCCCTGGACCCCCTGTTACCTCTATTTACATACTTCGGACGAAATTATTGAAACACAGAATGTGTTTGCGTTGTCGCGCAACCAAGTGACAACCAAACAAGCGTCATTGTTTACTACTCATTTATAACATCAATTTATATAGTTATAGTATGAAACTACGAAAAAAAAAACGAAATAAATTCGTGATAAATCAAGAGCGATTTATCAAGTAAATGTCCTAAAGAGGCTACATACGAAATTACAGCTTCCTAGAGTGTAAAGTATAGAAATTAGCTTTAAAAGCCACTCATCTGATCCGGACCCTGGACATCGTCAAGTAAATGTCCTAAAGAGGCTACATACGAAATTACAGCTTCCTAGAGTGTAAAGCATAGAAATTAGCTTTAAGAGCCACACATCTGATCCGGACCCTGAGCATCGTCAAGTAAATGTCCTAAAGAGGCTACAAACGAAATTACAGCTTCCTAGAGTATAAAGTATAGAAATTACCTATTCAAATTATTTAACCTCCGCTTCACAAATCAAACCGTTTTCGTAATACTCAGATCACCTGCTATGAATCAAATCATCGAAACACAAGCTCAATGAAATCATCAGAAATTAACAAGCGGTTGCAATCATGTTCACAATATCAATTATTGAGAATGATCACCTGTGTGTAAACAATTATTTATATAACCATGCTCATAACTCAGTTTGTTGGACACGCACTTCGCAGTAGTTAACATAATATTGTTGGATAAATCGAGAGCTTTCGAACGAATGGTCAACGAATTTTGTGGGATGAAAAACGACGAAGTACCATTTCCCTAGCAACGACTCGGTTGTACGTGAAAATCATCCGTCACACATTTCGTTACCATCCCGCGTTCCATTTTCGGCTAGTTAGTCCATGGCTAAAACACATTCTGTGTTAAAATCTCTAAGTAATAAAATTCACATGTGGGCCTAAAAATAATCAAACATGAAGTTAGTAATTTTGATTTTGGAAACGAAAAATTAACTTTGAAAATAAATCAAATCATGAAAACCAAAATAAATTAAATTCGTTCCGTCACCCACATTCACTCCCCCCTTAGTAACGAAGTTACGATTCCAAATATCGAGAGGGAAATCTCACTGTTCTTCCAATGCGTGTTTTGCGTGTGATTTGTTCATCTGTCTTGAGTCCTTCTTTCTTGCGTTCTTCTTTCATGTGTTCTTCTCTCTTGTGTTCTTCTTTCTTGTATTCTTCTCTGTTGTTAGTGGTTCTTGAGTTTTCGTCTTCTGAAAGGATGTATGCTGGTTTGAGTCGGTCTACTGTTACGTTTATCTGTTTTTGTTTAATGTTGAGAGTGAAATACTTTTCTGTACGTGCTTGAACTTCATACGAACCTTCGTATGGTTTGTCTAACGAGGGTTTCAGTCTATCGACCCTCAAGAAAACATGGCTACACCGTTTCAAATTCTCGTGTACAAATGTAGATGTGCTGTGTCTTGTTTTAGTGGGAACTGGTTTCAGCATTCTCATCTGTTCTCGTAACTGATGGACGAAAACGGATGGCTCCACTTACATGGAGTTTCTCTCTTCCAGGTACTTACCTACTTACCAAGTATACCTACCTGTCCTTTCCAAAGGCGATACCTACCTAATATTCCCTTCCGGCAGAGCTCTCATGGCACTTCCTTTCACATGACCACTTTCGAAGGAGTTAGTAACCGGACCCGCATAACAGACGTGCTTTACGGGTTGCATCCTCGAACTTAATGTAATCGGTACTGACTTCAGTAATGTGAAATAATTATTAATTACTAGCCGCTCCGGCTCGCTACGCTCGCCTCCACGTCCAGCCGGGGGGCAAGCCCCCCGGACCCCCCATTAACCCTCCTAGGTCACACCTTATTTTTTGTGACACGGTAGACACTCTGGGGTCAAAATTGACCCCAAATGTATTTTAATTTATATATTATACTCAATAAATAGTTTCACAATAACTAACTATTTAAAAAAATCAAAAATTAACCTACCTACGCAAAGAAACAAGAAATAGAATTGAATATGTTAGAATTGAATATTTTATTCGTGGTTTCTTGAAACCATTCTTAGTAAAATGTTCAAAAATCGAAATTTTGGGCATATGAATATTAAAAATTCAGTTCTGAAGATACACAATAATTAAAAGCCAATTATTAAAGCTGACTATCTGTCGAATAGTCAGAAAAAACGTTAACTTTGTAAGTTAAATAGTAAAGTTTTCACGATACCTTAAACTTACCCCATTTTTCACATCTCTTCCTTTTTTCTAACCTAAACTGATACACTGTTTTTATTCCGGATTCAATTTTTTATCATCTCATTTTATTAATTTTTATGACAAAATAATTAAAGGTAATTGCAGGATTATATTTAAGCAATAGGCACACATAAAAAATGAAATATGAATGTATTTTTAAAAGTTGTTTTTAAAAACACGACGGAATTATTGGGTAGATAGTATCATTATTTGTTATAAGTAATTGCATTTTTCACAGATCGTTTCGGTATGACTGTCCACTTCACACACGAGACGGTTGCACCCTGTGCACGACCGACTCGTCTTTTTATCGTTCAATCTTGGGCAAATGTAGCATCGCTCACGTACAACTTGTTCAGCAGATCTCGAGGACCCCTGATCCCCTGCCTGGGGATGTACCCTGGCTCTTCAGGGTACATAAAATGCAAAACCCAACCCATTTTTTGAACCAAAATAAACCCTGACCTATGATAGCCCACCAACTAGACACATTTACCCAGTTGAGAATCTTCACCTGAGTCACCTAGTAGGAGTGGACGAGAAAAAGAAATACCTACTGACTACCAGATTATAAAAATACTTATTTTCTATGAGAAAATTAAGTGAATTATGATATTATCTGACTTCCCTTGTGAGGAAATCTAAAATACACACTGGGGTCAATGGCTACCCCAACAGAAAAAAAATAGTAACGCAGAAGACACACTGGGGTCAAAAGTGTCCCACAAGAGATTCACAACCCTCTGGCTCGAGGTCACAACGTATACTGCCAGATGTTATCACTTCCTCGCCTAGCTAATGCTACCAAGCAAATTTACAAAATATCCCTATTGGCTAAAAAAAATTGTAAAGCCCAAAAATCATACGAAATATATTCGGTGGGGTCACTTTTGACCCCAGAGTGACCTCGAAGGGTTAAGTTGCTCGCTTCACTCGCAAACGGTATATCCCTAAAGGTAAGTTTAGCGTGTGTAGGGGATGTTGCTCGCTTCAATCGCTCGGTATGGCTGTATATTATATGTGTTGGAAAACACTCGTTGAAATCCGATGTATGTAGGGAATGTTGCTCGCTTCGCTCGCAAGGTGTGGCTGTATAGATGCAATGGTATTTTACTGTCGAGTGGGACTTGTTGAATGATTGGAAACGGTAGATCCCTAAGGGTAGGTTTAACGTGTGTAGGGGATGTTGCTCGCTTGAGGAAGTTATACATGCCCACCCAACTTGGCAGACGTTTTTTTCTGTTGGAAATTCTTACAAGCAAATTAAATTAATTCAATTTAATTTAATTAATTAAATCTTATAATACTTCGTGGAACCAAGAAAATTTTACTAGGGGATGTTGCTCGCTTCGCTCGCAAGGTATCTATATGTGTAGTGTGTAGGAAAAAACCCGTCTTTATTCTGTTGAAATGTCTTTCGAAAGGAAAAGTTCCATCCTTCAAGACTTATGTGCGTAGGCCTGCTCGCAACATTGTGAAATGGTGGCGGGCTCAATTGACTTCTCATTTTAATCGCTTCCCCTTGCATTTTGACCAAATTCCCGTTTATTTTTTCGATATCCGAATTCGGATTCAGATTCAGTGGAATCAAACCTGTATTTCGCCCGCGAACACCGTCCCAAAAAACGTACCTTTATGGGGTATATTATAATCGGAAAAAACCAAGTTTTTCGTCGGACTTTTCGAGAAAACGGGTCCGTACTCTCGCATTTTTTGACGCCTTTCCCGATACTTTTTTCGCGATCCGATCGCGCCGTCGTCTTCTTCGTTCAAAAACCTACGAAACCGGTATTTTTCCGGAATTTTCGACGGCCGTTTAGAGGGGTAGGGGAAGCGGGGAAGTCCAAAAAGCGCACATTAATTCTTACTTCGACCCCCCTCCCGCCCTACGGCCCATGGTTCGGCTGGGATTAGAAAATTTTAAATTCGCTTATACACCCTACCGGAAAATCCCAAGAAGATCCCCCCACTCAGCCGTTTGGCCGTGCATAGACACGACAAACAAACAGACGGAGTTTCATTCTTATATAGATATAGATATAGATATAGATAGATATATAGATTGTCCACGAAGCATCAATTGCAAGATGAACTATTACATCCTCTGGGATCATGGGGGGGGGGCTCTGCCCACCCTGCCCCTCCTCAAATTACGCCACTGGGGACAGCTGCCTCCTTTCTGTCTATTCAAAATTAATCTTTCATTCTTAAGAGTCGAGATGGTTCCGAGCCCTTCCAACTTACGAGCAGAAAGGCGGAAGGGCACTACGGAATATTCAAGTCCTCGGGAAGCGGAATAAGCCGTTCCGTGAATATTAACCAGCTCGATATCATCGAGGAGTTTACTCCTATGTATCGGAAAATCGAACCGTCCGAGTCTCGAAATTTCCCTCTCGTTAGGTATCGTTATGACAAAGTGTAATTTTATGCTGGGATATTTGGGCTCATTCAGCGAATTTTCGTAAAAAATTAAGCTACTGCAATGGCACCAATAATAAATTTTCATTATTGAAATCCTTTTTGAAATATTCTAGAGCGAATCCTAGAGTTTAACGCTTTTTCATGTACACACACACATTGCTTTTTCAGATTGAATTTAAAAGTTTTCAAAATGAAGTCAACACTTTTCAAAATGAATTAAACACTTTAGAAAATGAAATAAACAATTTGCAATATGAGTTAAACGATTTACAAAATGAAATGAACAATTTACAAAATGAATTGAACACTTTCTTATACGAGTTTCAAAATCATGTAAACAATAACTTATACGAGTTGACCAGTTGGGGAGAATATGGGAAAGAAGTCCGTACATACCTACTCTGTTGATAATCTCTTCTGAATGTTTCTTTCACGTATTTAATAATGGGATGGTAATACCTTCTCTGTGAACTTGGCAATCTCTTATCGTCTTGCTCAATGTGTATCGATGATTTTCTTGTTTCTCTGTAGTAGTCCATTTATTCACTGCAGCTGGCACCCTGGTATGTTTGGTTCATGCGTTTTTAGCGAATTTTTGAAGAAAATTAAGCTATTGCTCTCGCCTCAAAATTTTTAGTATGTGAATTTTTGAAAAATTGTTATGCAGAAATCCGTTTTAGGGTGTTCTGAATCATATTCTGAAGTTTAACGCATTTTTTATGTATGTATGTATGTATATATGTATGTATATATGTATGTATATATGTATGTATGTATGTATGTATGTATGTATATATGTGTCATTCCAGACGATGACTGTCCGTAGAATTGTGCTAGAAACTTCAAACAAATTTTAAAATGTTAAGGACACAAAACGAAAATTCAAGTTCGTTGGCCAGCATGATCGGATTACATCTTCGGGTTGAAATTTTCAAAAATGTAGTCAAAAATGTCAAAATAGCCTGTTTTTTTGCGATTTGTTGTGCGAAATAATTTTTTCAGCATACTAACATGTGGTATATTCGGAATCAGCGTAAAATTTCCTATAAGAATATGTATCAAGTTTTCAAAAATTTCAAAGTTGAAAAATCAGTCAAAAATCGAAATAATGCCGTTCGCTGGTTGTAAAAATCGGTAATATTTGCATGAAACATTGTCCAAATTCAGATTGAACAACTCTTATGGAAGTATCCCTGTATAACCAATCCTAGAACCATGCTGTTTAAAACGTACCTAGGTAGTAGGTGCTTTAAAAAAAAAATGTAATCGCAACTGATGAGTTTACTCTGTTCATGTGTTAATGTGTTAATAATTTGATTCCATGTTTGTCTATCAAAATCATAAACTAAAATTTCTCAACACGATCAATAGCGACTGAAATGTCGAAGATTTCTTCAAAAATTCGCTCATGAGGTCATGCTGCATGACTGGACTTTTCACCTTGTTATAATGTCGGACACCTCTTCTGATAAAACGGTTAATGTGCGGGCACCAAGAAACCGGCGGCGGGTAAATGTTTTTTAGTCCTTCGGCAAAGATGACTTTCCGTAAACGGGACAGGAGGAGCTTCGAGACAATACAAACAGGAAAGGCAATATGAATCTGCTGGAATACATCGTTCTGCGGAAGTTCAAGAGTTAGCGCGTTCCATAAACATGAATTTACATTTTTGCCGTCGTATTCCCCAATGCTGAACCCAGTGGAATACGCCTCTAAAATAAAATCAATTGTGAGAAACGTATTATCCAGACCTTCAAGAGGCAATTGGACGAGGAGTGGCTGCAATCACATCCGTCGATTGTGCCAATTATGTTATGCACTCTTGCTTACTCCTGCCAGCGGCAGTTGCAAGGCAGCCCCTTCATTAATATTTTAAAGACAGTGTTATTTAGTTTATTTGGTAACCAATTAATTCATATTGAAAATTGTTTATTTTGTAAATTGTTTAATTAATATTGTAAATAGTTCGTTTCATTTTGTAAAAACGTTTAATCCATTTTGGAAAGTGTTGAATTAATTTTGAAAACCGTTTAATTCACTCTGAAGAAGCTATATATATATAACGAAATATATGACGGAATTTGGCCAACACTAAGCGTCCAGCATTCGATGGATCAAGTGGGGGAGGAATGCTCATATTTTGCGAAACGTGACTTCAAAATGCCTGAAATTTAAGTGGAAAACTATTCTTATTATTTCAAAAAAATTATTTAATAATTTTCTGTGGTCAGATACCAGTCATATTGCACCTTTTTGGAAAGCTCTCATCAAGATATTTCTATTGAGAAAATAAAAAATAACCATGAAAACTCCTCAATGCGGAGCTCCCGGACGGTCACCCATCCAAGTACTATCCAAGCCCAACGTTACTTAACTTTGTTCAGACGAGAACCGATGTATTTAACGAGATATGTTGGTGAATACAATTTTTTTTCTTAGGTCACAGATCTATTTACTCGAACCTAGCTATTCGGTGCCTGTGACGACAGCTGATAAAGCAGATTGTAATTATACTTTAAATGAACTCTTCTTTTACTCGATCTCGAATTCAAGAGAATCGTTGACATTAAAATTCTAAAGAGACTTTAGCGTGATGATAGCGTTGGGTTAAATGTGCATAACTGTAAAAATACGTGTAGAAATACGCGAAGTGCTAGCATCCGCAGTTGCTTGCTCTGGACGCTGCTCTACGCATTACAGAAATTTAAAGTACTTTTTCAGTAATTTTGAGTAAAAATTTTATAATGACCTAGTTATGCGTTGATAATGTTGTTTTGACTGATGCTCTCCTAAAAAATATAAGTTTAACGATTTTTGGCCGTTTTTAGCTATTTCTAGTGATTTTTTTTAGTACATTTTTGAAATTGGACCAATTTAATATGCTCAAAAATTGAAGGCCAACGATGTCAGCCTTTCGTTTGGAAAGCATGATTTTTTTAGCGCAAGAACAGGATTTTTATCTCAATTTTAAGGAGAGTTATCGTCTGGAATGACACATACATATATACTTATGAAAAAGCGCAAACTTCAGGGATCGTTTCAGAATGCCTCAAAACGGATTTCAATGAAGAAAATTTTCAAAAATTTTGTTTTTTAAATTTTCCGAGCCATTGCAATAGCTTCATTTTCTACGAAAATTAGCTAAAAGATGTGTGCACAAATTTATGTTGAGAAAATTAACTTAAATTTCATCAATATTTTATCAAAAATTGGTAAAAACTGCAAAAAAACAAGCGTATCCTTTCTTAATTGTAGTATATTATTTAGAACGAGTTTGATTGCGATAAAATTTTTAGTTAACAATTTATTTGCTCTCAGTGTTCAAATTTCAAAACGATAATTTACAAAAATTCCCTCATACGGTCGTGCTCTTGACTGGAATTACAAGAATTTTCTGGATTATTCACAAGAGTGTACAGAATTATTATGAAACGCCAGAAAGTTTAATCAACTGGTAAGGATTGCGGGTAGATACAAAAACACTCAATAGAGCGTGTGAGTTGTAGATATCCTGCCTTGATTGGTAATAGAAAACCAATTAGCAATTAAATTTGTAGTTAACAATTTCTTGCACTCAATGTGCTCAAATTTCAAAACGATAATTTACGAAAATTTGTTCATACGATCATGCTGCATGACTGGAACTACCACAATTTTCTGGAATATTCACAAGAATGTACAGAACTAAAAATACACGCCTGAAACTTTAATCAACAGGTAGTACAAGTAGATACAAAAAGCGCATATTAGAGCGACTGAATCCTGCCATGATTGGCAATAGAAAACCAATCATTCCACAAGCCACCTCCGTGTAAATACACAGAGCGAAGCAAAGAATAAGAAGCGGAATCAAAGAAGGTCAAAGGTTAGGAAGAACTATCCTGAAAGCCTCAAGAAGCAATATCGCTTGGTGTTTGGATTCGCTCGTTGAAAGAGAGTTCCAGGGGAAAAGCCGAGATAATGGCATCCGGTCAGAGGCGTGCGAGCGAACTATTACGAACTCCCGAACTCAACTTTGAATGGAATGGGATAGGATTACTGGAGATAAAAGTACGGAACCTGTGAGGAGGTGGAGAATCTCTGTGGAAACAAAATACAAACAATAATCCTAAAGGTTTTGATGGACATATACGTCAAATTATTACACGAAGGTTCATCATTAGTTTTTGTTCTTCCCGTATGATTTTCCCCCGATAATATCACTGAAAAGTCGATTACAAAGGTTCATAGATCATTGAACAATTTTTAATAATATTAAAATATGAACCTTTCAATCCTTGAAATCATGATCGATCTCAAGCGAAAACTGCACGAGTAGAAACGATGCTTGTTACAAAGATTTAGGTTCGCACATACGCAGAAAACGACGCTCTTTCCCGCGGTCATTAATGGAATTTTGCCATTGACACGGTAAAAGATGTCGTAACTCACGCTTTATTTTACAGCCAAAGTTCTTGGCCCTAGGGAGAGCCAACGGATGAACGAACAGCGTTCCAAGTCGCTTCATTCGAGTATGGTCACCATATTATCAATATCAATCGTATCGTATTGCTCAATCGTATGGTCACCATATTATCATACTTAGAAGGAGCGGCTAGATCGAGTTCAGCGGAGGTTCGTGAGATACCCGAGTTATAAATTGCGCATGCCTAGAAGAATATAGCTCCAGAACCCTAGCCGATCGCTGCGGACTCACGAGCCTTGAAGAGCGTCGTATTGTATCTGACATGTTGTTCCTTTTCAATTTGTTGAACAACCGTATTGACTGTGCCAAACTCATCTCCGAAATCAACCTACACCCACCTGCTTATCACTTACCTACTTTTAGCGAATTTTTGAAGAAAATTAAGCTATTGCTCTCGCCTCAAAATTTGTAGAATGTGAATTTTTGAAAAAAATTTATGCAGAAATCCGTTTCAGACTATTCTGAATCATATTCTGAAGTTTAACGCATTTTTTTTATGTATGTATGTATGTATGTATATATGTATGTGTCATTCCAGACGATAACTGTCCGTAGAATTGTGCTAGAAACTTCAAACAAATTTTAAAATGTTAAGGACACAAAACGAAAGTTCAAGTTCGTTGGCCAGCATGATCGGATTACATCTTCGGGTTGAAATTTTCAAAAATGTAGTCAAAAATGTCAAAATAGCCTGTTTTTTTTGCGATTTGTTGTGCGAAATAATTTTTTCAGCATACTAACATGTGGTATATTCGGAATCAGCGTAAAATTTCCTATAAGAATATGTATCAAGTTTTCAAAAATGTCAAAGTTGAAAAATCAGTCAAAAATCAAAATAATGCCGTTCGCTAGTTGTAAAAATCGGTAATATTTTGCATGAAACATTGTCCAAATTCAGATTGAACTACTCTTATGGAGGTAAGAGTACCTCCTAATTATTTTTAATAATTTGATTCCATGTTTGTCTATCAAAATCATAAACTCAAATTTCTCTACCCGATCAATAGTGACTGAAATGTCGAAGATTTCTTCAAAAATTCGCTCATGGGGTCATGCTGCATGACTGGACTCTCTATTATTTACTCCCTTAACCAACCCATTTTGGTTTATTATTTCCAATAATAAGCCTATATGTGATCGTGTAGCAAAAAATTTTTATAACCCCCCTCAAACTTTGTCACTTTACGTTTCAAGGTGCGTAGAATCCAAATTTGAAATGTCCGTCCGCCGTCCGCCGTTCGCCATCCGTTCGCGTGCCATAAAAGGCCTAAGAATTTACTTGAAAACCCGTTCTTTCGCACATAGACTCCATTTGGGCTCTAGTTGGTCCTAACGTTTAACCATCCCAATCGCTTTACTCGCATAGATGCTATGGGCCAAAAACGGGCGAAAAAGTGTCTTTTTCGAGGCTTTGAGTGTTAGACGCACGCCTGGTACGCTTGGCAGGGGGTCACGGTGCGTGGTGAGGGGGGTGAGTGGGGGATGGAGTGAGAGGAGGCGCCGCGGCACCATGAGGTGGGTACAGCGTTCCTTCGAGGCATGAATATATGTTTTTTTCTAGGTCATATTTGTGTGTTAATACCAATGCTTTTCCTACGCATATTTAATAACATATCCTCTCGACTTTTCGTACGTACTTGGATAATGATATTATTAAGGTAATAACTATTTGAATAGATAGGAGCTCAAATCAAGAAATATAAACATGTGTATATAATTATAGAAGTATAGGTTGTGGCAACTCGAAATAGGACAAGCCGAGGAGTCTGGACGGGCCTTATGACGTACGCAAGCCTACTAAAACTACGATCAAACTCAATTAAAAAAATAATAAACCTTTGTGAAATAATTTGCAGCGTTTTTCATATTCAATTCTCCACAACTAATTACCTGTATGAACAGCCTCTCAAAAGTATCCCTCGTCAGGCCAAATATTTATACTCCAACGAAATCCAGCTTTAGACTTCTTCCATGATCAGCCATCTCGAACCTTCCGCTCAAAAATATTACGCACCATCCACCGTCCGCCCTGAAATCTCTGTCCACATACCCTACACTCATCTCAGCTACAAGAAGTGTTTGTTTGTGATTTTGACCTTATATATACACCCATATACCTATATTGTTTTTTTCTTTTCTTCTGAAACACTGATTTTGTTTCCCCATCAAGAGACTAATTTATTTTTTTATTAATATTGTAATTGGGCATCGTCCGTTTTGTAAATAAATAAACAACCAAATAAATATTAGTAGGTTGGGTTGGTTGAGGGTAGAAATTTACAGGCTTCTCTGATAATGTGGTTTACTGAGGTATGCTGAGCGCTTTCGCCAAATATATGGCCAAAAATATATTTCTTACAACGCCAGACCACTAAAATCTTAAATTAAAGTTTATCATTTCAGACTATGTGTCTCTCCACATAAAAAATTGCTTTTTTCTCAATTTAAGCACAAAATTGATCCTAGTAACATCACCAGCCACAACTGGTAAGAATACTAGATTCAATAACCTAGCAAATAGCAATTATCCCATAATGCATATAACTAAACAATACTACTGCTCAACAAGTCATGACCAAGATGTTAAAGAAGGCATCCCAACTTTTACTTAAACATTATGCAGCTCATCAATCAAATAATACGGTAAATATGTATAATAAAACCAACTTATTAACAAGTACCTATTAGATTAGCTTAGACTATATGTTTAAAAAAAAAATGAAAAAATAAAATAAATAATTGCAGCTCTGAACAGGCCATACATTTGGCGAAAGAGCTCAGCATACCTCATTAAACCACATTATCAGAGAAGCCTGTAAATTCTCTATCCAAAACCAACCCAACCTCCTAAGGACGAGGCAACACTCCATTACCAAAATAAATATTACTGTTACCTTGACAGTTTTCTTCGAGACCTCGATTTTTGAAGTGTAAACTTCTACAGGCGCACCGCGTCGGAAAATTTAGAGGGATGTGAATACGATTTTACCATCACGTTTCTTTTCCGTCACGCTGTTTTTTCTTTTGATTTTCACGTACAACCAAGCCGTTGCTGGGGAGATGAAACTTCTTTATTTTTCACCTGATAGAAATCGATCTCCACTCGTTGGAAAGCTCTCGATTTATCACGCATTTCTTTCGTACTTGTTCTTCTATTCATGTCGTAGTTTTATATTTATTTATGTTATAAATAGATATAGTAAACAGTGCCGCTTGTTTTGTTGTCACTTTTTTGAGAAGTTAATCTTGCTTATAGTAATTGTAGTACTCTGTTCTAATTTCGATTTTTAAAACATTTATGTCGTAGCTTTAAATTTATTTACATTTACGGATTAGCGGGAAGAAAACATGTTCCATGTTTTAGCATTTTAGCCGAAGGCTCAAGGCAGAAAGTTACCGAGGGTCCAGGGGCGGAGCCTGTCCACTTTTACTTTCCCAACACCCCAACAGAGTGGAAAGTAATGTCCACTTTTACTTTCCCAACATCCCAACAGAGTGGAAAGTAATGTCCAATTTTACTATCCCAACAGAGTGGAAAGTAATGTCCATTTTTACTTACCCAACATCCCAACAGAGTGGAAAGAAATGTCCACTTTTACTTTCCCAACATCCCAACAGAGTATAAAGTAATGTCCAATTTTACTTTTCCAACATCCCAACAGAGTGGAAAGTTTTTCCGGCAACCAAAATCATTTCCATAAAATATTATATATATTCATACATTTAGCAGAAAATCGTCATAGAAGTTTACACTTCTCCCGTGTGGTCTTTAGCACACCTGGATTTTTTACCTATTTCAAAACTAGGGTGCAATTTCAGTCTCTCAAGTTGTCGTTGAATAGAGTTCTCAGGGTTCATGTTATCTTGGTTGGGAGAAGGAGCCCAGGCAAGTTGCCAAGGAGCGTCGTGGCAGCTGTTGAAACATTGAATTACAGGGAAATTTACGAGACACTGACCACTCCTGTTAGCTCCTGTTAAAAGCTCCTAAGGCTCAACGCTCAACAACCCACCTTTTATCACACAGGCTGCGAGAGATACGAAATAACGCTGCAAATTATTACAGTATGGTTTATATTATTTCTGTATTATATAGATCTGCCGCGCAATTCACTGGTCCTTAATTATCAAAAGTCTGTGGTGCCTAATACATTAAACATGTGTAACACATAATTTATTGTTCAAGGAAAATAATTGGGATGTTATGAGTGAATGAAACTTCTACTAGGGATAAATCAAACGATTTACACTGTTGACAGAGGTGGTACCTGTACAGATTTCTTTCAGCAGACAGAGTTTTTGGAACAGTTGGTGTTGCTCGGTCACACCACAGCAACTGCTGCCTGGCGAACTATAGTAAAATATACTTTACTTTTCCAATTACGGGAGGAAACTAAGTTTTAATGTTGAAAAACATCGCTTTTTCTCTGAATTCGAATGTTTTCTTGAAAAAAGCCTTTGAGAAAAATGCACAACTCCTCTTCGTTACTTCACGCAGAAGAGAAAGGTGGGGAGTAGGAAGAAACTCGTAAACGAGTTCCACTATTTGCTTTACAAGCAGATACCATGTTACATGGATATGTCTTCGACTGGGGGAATTTTCTCCTGGACACACCAAGATCTGAAGATGTCCTCAGTAAGAGGACGAAACGTTATCAAATAAAACAATAAATGAAATAATTTCATTTATTTTCCGTGGGTCGCATCCCGACTAATTCCAACAAAACAACGGTTTACTTATAGAAATGTTGAAAACAACTGTGGAGAGAAGCCACTAATTTTTGGTTGACCCCCCAGAGCAAAGACATATCCATGTCAATACGAATTTGCGGCCAGTTTCTAATTCTTATATTATTTTATTTATTTATTTATTTTTATTTTTTTACGTTGAATGGAATGGTAACAGTTGCATATCTTCCCAACCCCGTTATAACCGAGTTTTAAACCTTAACTCACAAATTTGAGTTCATTTGGTATCATGAATTATTCGTGTTAGTAGGAGTGAAACTAGTAAGCTAAAGTGTAAAACTCAACGATAACGTGGTTCGGGAGATATGCAGTGTTATCATTTGATTCAGCGTAAAAAAAATACGAGGAAACCGACTCCTAAAGTATTTTTATAGAACGTAATTTTCCAAGAAAACTTCGGTTTCAGTGAAAAAACTATGTTTTAGCGAATTTTTGAAGAAAATTAAGCTATTGCTCTCGCCTCAAAATTTGTAGAATGTGAATTTTTGAAAAAATTTTATGCAGAAATCCTTTTCAGGCTATTCTGAATCATATTCTGAAGTTTAACGCATTTTTTTATGTATGTATACATATGTATGTATGTGTCATTCCAGACGATAACTGTCCGTAGAATTGTGCTAGAAACTTCAAACAAATTTTAAAATGTTAAGGCTATTAGCCTATTAGCTTAAAAGCCTAGGCTATTAGCCTATTAGGCTAATAGCCTATATTAGCTATTTCTTCCATTTTGCCGCTATATTTGGCGAAAAAGTACAATGCCGGTTGAAGTCCTTGCCAAATTACCAACGGCTTTGTACCGAGTATCCTGGAAAATACCCAATTTTATCGGCACAAGGTATTTCGGGACCTTAAGTTATCATGCGACATAATTTCCGGTGAAATTAGGGTGAATTCGTCTATTACCCTTCAGTTAATTTGAGGTTTATGGCCGATAAACGAAGCAATCGTCGGTGGAAAAGTATAGTAAAAACAAGCGGCATTGTTTACTATATCCATTTATAACATAAGTAAATATAAAATTTGTAAAGTGTAAATCAAGCATTTTAATTTCTCCCTTGATGGGAAAAACAAAAGATCATGGATATGTCTAGTACCTACTGCTTACCAGTTGGTACCTACTACTCAATTGTATACCAACCATTTAGTGCCTTCATTTCACAAGATTATTCCATTATGGTTTCAAAACAATATCAGTTTTTAAGTTAGAGTAATAAATCAGCATTCCTTGACACTGCAATGGCTTAGAGGTCATGAAATGTCGTGGTAAAATGAGAGCATTCCAAAAAGTGGCGAACGATTTTCCTACTATGAAAACTATGGGAGTTACTCTTCCCTAGTAACGCCTTGGTTGTACGTGAAAATCAATACAAAATGTGCCGGTCGGGAAAAAAAGTGTCGGTCGGGAAAACTCGGCGCTCCGCGCCTCGCCAGGGGGCAAGCCCCCTGGACCCCCGGTTACCTCTATTTACATACTTCGGACGAAATTATTGAAACACAGAATGTGTTTGCGTTGTCGCGCAACCAAGTGACAACCAAACAAGCGTCATTGTTTACTATTCATTTATAACATCAATTTATATAGTTTGTTATAGTATGAAACTACGAAAATTGCGTTGTCGCGCAACCAAGTGACAACCAAACAAGCGTCATTGTTTACTATTCATTTATAACATCAATTTATATAGTTATAGTATGAAACTACGAAAAAAAAATACGAAATAAATTCGTGATAAATCAAGAGCTTTCCAACGAATGGTGAACGATTTCTGTGCGATTAAAATGGCGGAAATTCCATTTCCCTACCAACGGCTCGGTTGTACGTGAAAATCATCCGTCACACATTTCGTTCCCATTTTCCCGCGTTCCATTTTCGGCTAGTTAGTCCATGGCTAAAACACATTCTGTGTTAAAAAAGTGTGAACGAAAAATTCCTTGACCCCCAGCCAAAAGACATATCCATGTCAAAACGGGATCATGTTCAGAACATGCCAAAGCATATTATCCGACCATAATAGCATGTCTCTAGTACAATTCTTGACCGGGCGACAGCATTTTCGGTGAAATTTTCGATTTTTACTTATCTTCAAGCAGTGCCCTCTGCCAGTTTACCGGAACACTAGTGGGCGGAGCGTAAAATAAATAAGTTCATCGTATTCAGCGCATGCGAAAACCCGTGAACTGACCCAAAAAAAATTGAAATCCATCCTTCAAATCATCACGTCGGCACCAATTTAGAGGTTGGTTTACGATAGCGGTCGATAACTGGCAAAAATCGACCCAGGTAAAGTGGTTAGGATTAATATTTTTTGCTAAAAATTTAGGAGGGTCATCCTGACATACCGAGAAGCAAAAACACAATGGGGACCAGAAATCTCAGAACTTTTTTTTTTTTTTTTTTTTTTTTTTTTTTTTTTTTTTTTTTTTTGAACCACCCTACTGTTGTAGTGACAAAATGTGTAAAACACAAAAAAAAATCTTGAAAATTATATTTCTCAAAAACTAAGCATTAAAAAAAAAAATAAATAAATAAAATAAAAAATTTAAAAAATCTCTAGGAGGAACTTTTAATCAGAAATGGAACTCAAACTCCGAACCCCCATATTCAACCCAGTCTTAGAGCTAGCTGTCTGTTTCCCGATAACTGAGTAGTTGCGTTTGATAATTTCTCCCTAATACCCCTATACGCAAGTACCTCATCCAAGTCGAACTAATACAGAACTGAAATTCGCTTCGAAACATCAAACATCGAAGGCCGATTAAGTTTGAATAGGTTCCATCATAATTACCCCAATGTAGGTTAATGCGCGATTTCGGGGTAACGAACAGTAAACCCCCGAATAGGTACTAACCGAAGTGCCTATCGGTCCCCCGCGAAATGGAGCTGAATAACTCCGGTTTTCCTAATAGGTTGAAACGCTATACGCTATAAACCAACACGTGGCTTATTAAAACGACAGTTTCCCTATTAGCTCCGGTTAAAATCACCAGCTCTGAGCCCGAAAACGTACAACCAACAGCATCAATACTCAGGTCATAATCCTCAATGACCAAAAAATTTTGTTGATTCAAATGTTGACTAGTTATTGCAATATTCTTGAAACTATTTCGCACCCCGGCAAGAAAAGTGACACTTTTAAAAAACCTCACTTTTCAGGAAAGCCAAAAAACCGAAATCAGTAACACAATAATGATGATTACGTCCAAACGCTGCTACTTGGGACTGCCATTTTAACTGATTGTACGGAAGAAGCAATTCAGATAACAGATATCTTAATAATTGTTTTGTTAATGTCATCAGGAATTGATTATTCGGCCAAAAAAAGGCGAATTTCGTCGATGTGTCACTTTTCTTGCCGGAATAGTTCAAAAGGTGCTAGTAAATTGAATTGTAACTAGCTATGCAAAACGACACTTCCATTTTTTTAAATTGAAAAAAAGGGTGTGAAACAACAAAAAGCTTGTAACAGCAACATTTTAATAGAACAGAAGGAACAGTGAACCTTAATCACAGCACTTGAAAAAGTTAGGCACTTTTGGGTGGCACTTGATTAGGTACTTAGTCTTAAAATTTCCCAGATAAATGTCATTATTCTCAAACTAAATTAACTCGTATTTAAAGAACTAGAGAACGCAACACAATACTAACTTATACATCCATTTAAAAAAAAACTTCAGTCTGCAAAGAAGTACACGCATTTAAAAAAAAAAAAGTTCATAAAACCAAGGAACATTTAATCAAAAAAATGTTTTTTCTGAAGAGATTACAATGGTTTATTAAAGAATAATAAACCAAAAGAGATAGGTAGGACCTAAGGCACCAACAATTGACACAGTAGAAACTAATTAAAAAGAGTTCGGCACGAAGTAGTGTTGTGCCATTAGAGCTAAGACTAGGAAATTCGGAGTCACATTTAAGTCATTCACAGTCAGTTAAATAAGGCGCGATAGTAGGATTCATAAAATTGAGGAATCAGGTTGTCAGCAATCGAATCATTAATATGTATCTGATTTCTTACCATCTGCTAGTGGTATCTTGCTTGAGTAAGCAGGGGAAAGACTGAGCTCGCAAGGATGGGACGAAGAAGCACGCCTTGAAGAGGCTCGAGTATTTTTGACAACCACTTCCGAAAATTCAACTTTGAAAGCAGATTTTAAAAATAAACAGAACCCCTTGAGTCGATTTTTGAGCCTTCATAACCGTTAGGTCTGTGATTTTAATTGACTTTCCATTAACGGTTTCACTATAATTAGTTTCAGTTTGCTGTGCCAAACCCTTGAGATCATAAAACTGGGAAAAATTTTCTCAAAGTGTCACTTTTCTTGCTGGGAGTTGGCCCAAAACAGGTGCGAGGAAAACTGACACTAGCGACTTCCCACGGCCAGTGTTGTTACTACAGCCAAAACAACTTTTTCCTCTGGTAGATATCAGTCTGGAGCACGCAATGAAAGTGCTAACCCAAAACCGGATTTTTTGAGAAGTGTCACTTTTCTTGCCGGGGTGCGATTTATCTATGCATTGAATACGGCACAGGCCAATTACCGAAACTCTGCAAATTATTACACAAAGATTGATTATTTTGGCATCGTAAAACCCTTCTACGCAGAACACTTGCCTGTGATCATTAAACGACTCATTTACAAGTACATTATCTAAATATATCTGTATAGGCCAATTATACCTCATAGTTCCCTACATTATCTAGTCCATCTGAATTAGACACGAGCTGACACACTAACTAATAATTAATTATACAAAGTAAATCATCCACCTACGCTTTACAAGATCATCTGTAGGTGAAAAAAGGTATAATAAACTTAATGTTGAGAAGTGAAATTCAGTTGGAATTATATCATTTTTTTTTTTTAAATTTATTAATTAGATAACTTTATTGTTTAAAAACACTACAGTTTTGCTTGAAATGGAATATAGTAGGATAGAGATCCTAATTCACGTGGCACATGTAGTGAGGTGTAGCCCAGTGGCAACCCTTCATCCAGTTTATTCCATATTTTCGAACTCTATATCTCCTAATAGAGCGTCTTGAAGGCGACGTTTTTTTAGGCGACGGCTCGGTGGGAGTTCAGGTGAATTGATGGGAATGGATGCTATCAAGGGATTAGTGTGGTTCACCATTTTGCTGCTCATTCTCACATACGTGTCCTTGATCACAGTCTTCACCATCGGGATTCCAAGATCATTGTGGAGAACTGAATTTCGAACGAACCAGTCCGCTCCAGTTATCATGCGCAATACCCGGTTTTGCAACACTTGGATTTTATTGATGTGACATGTTGCAGCTGCTCCCCACAGTCCACATGAGTAGGTCCATATTGATATAGATATAGATATATCAGTCTTTTTGTTGAGATGGAGAGAGGGGAATTATATAAGCTGATACGATCGATGTAGATTATAAGGCTACAGACGCGACTTGCGACAGACGCCCATTTTGACGTTCTTTTAGCGATTTTTCGTAGAAAATGAACTACTGCAATGGCTCAGACACTGCAACGGGCACGATTCCAAGGGGAGCCATGCTGACCGTCCGTCACTAAACGGATTGCCATCACGGACTCCACTGGCAGATAGGAGGAGGAGAAATAATAATAATAATAGTAACCCGAAAATGAGGCATCGCCGCACTCTGCCACAAGGGATACAGTGATGACCGCTTTGTAACCCCTACAGCGGATAAAAATACCCCGTAATAAGAACTAAACTACGGCTAGATGATCCTTACTAATACATAAATATTTTACACTATACAGTTCGTTGTAAAGATCAGTGGCTTTCAAGTACACCAACAGGGACAGGACCTTGTCTGGTCCTGACAGAACATCCCCCCACTTAGGGGGTGAATGCTGGACTCTGAGGTCCAATAACCTTTATTATTGGTCGCAGTGCGACATTCATTGTTCCGAAACAACTGTAACTGTAAATCGTGGTTTGTATTTTAAAATCCTGGGTTGAAAATATTTACACACCTAGGTGCTGCCGCGTAACCAAACCGTGTAGACTCATGTAATGGTTTTTGAAGCTTTTTTTTAGAATGGAAATTTAATGTTTCACGAACTAATTGAAGACAATTTGCTTTCACAATTTGTACGCTACTGTACGTACAAATTAGAGAAGGGAGCCGCTCGAAATCCGCCCGCACTCTCGATAAAGAGATTGCTGCAAAAAACTCCTTTATGAAGCAATAAATTTTCACTCGACGCCCTTCTAACTCGTCCGTTCCAACGAGAACGCGGGAGGCCGCAGCGGAAATAGAATGGCTTTGCAACGAGATTTAATTTGCGAGGCCCCTTCCACACATCTCGCCCCAATCTAATTCCACTGATGCGGATTATTGAATTGGATTATTGAACTCCCTATTGGTTGATGAACTACCGGATAAACGGCTAATAACAACGTAAATTTGGTTGTTCGACATCGTGAGCAAGGGAACAACTTCAAAATTTCGTTCCGGAGAAATCACGAGGGGGGAAAACGCAGCAAATTATTACACAACGATTTATTATTTCTCTATTTCTACGCACAGTTGAACAAAAACTAGCTTCCACTACTGCTACAAAACTACAGCTGTTGCAGCTGCAGCCCAAGTTTGTTCGTCTCTTGATGTCCGACAGGGATTTCCTACGAAATTCCCAATCCCTAGGGCCAACCGAAGAGATTTTAGCTCACATAGCTGATCGGGATGGAACCCGTAATCTTGTTCATCTCTTAATGTCCTAGAGAAGCTCCTTACACGGTGGTCCTCGATCGGATTTGACCTCAAAGTGCTTGCCCTTCAAATGTTCTTTCGAAATATCATTTGGGAATATGTTAGGATTATAATTCAGCAAAAACTGAAATCAAACATTGAGCCGTTTTTTTTTAATTCAGTTTTTGAATTTTTAATTGATACTTCAATCATGAAAATACGCTATAATCGCCAAAATTCAGAAAAAATATTATTTATGTGTCATTATACAGTAGAATCTCCCTTAGTTTCATAGTTCTGACCTATTTTGTGATCAAATATAATTAGAAAAACAAAAATAACATTTTATTGAACAAAATAATGATTATATTTGCATGAAGCTCTTAACAAATGCCTGTGAGTATGCGTGTAGTATGTGCGGTGTCTATGTGTACGCTTGTGTGTGAGTTTATTATGATTCATTACATAAATTTTAACATAAAATATATATCTAAATTGAATAGAAAATAAAAATAATAGCATTTTGACATTTTACATATGCAGAGAATTGTATTCGCATACAGCACTCAATAAACGTTGTCCATAGTCGGAATTCATTCGCGATACTTTACATTTGGCCCACGTTGCAGAAAAATCATCATGCACAGCCTCCATAGCCTGTTCACTGTAAAAGCATAGGCCATTTCCGTGTTTGGTACAAAATTCTCGGGAAGAAAACCGTGTGAACTTTTAGAGTGACTTTAATATCCAAAGATAGATATGATGCTTTGAATTCATTGATGTATCCAATGAATTTTGGATCCAGCCTGACTGAGAAAGATGCTTTGACAACTTCATTGAACTTCTGGAAAGCATCAACGAATTCTTTAAAAGGAAATAGTTGCCGCATTTTGCTACAGAAATTTGATTTGTTGCGTTAAAACTGTAGCATGGGTTGTTTAAAATACGTTGATGCTCTCCAGAAGTTCAATGAAGTTGTCAAAGCATCTTTCTCAGTCAGGCTGGATCCAAAATTCATTGAATACATCAATGAATTCAAAGCATCATATCTATCTTTGGATATTTCAGTATAAAGTAAATAACTTTGGAATCTCGGCTTTTGTAGTGGCTGCAGTCATAAAATCCATCGAATACCAACCACTGCTTTTTAGGGGACCAACTCCCGAATTCCCGAAATTTCCAATGGAGACGAATCAAAATCGCGTTTGGTTGGAGGATTTCAGTGGTTCAAAATTTCTCGGTTTTTACTTCAAACTCAAATCCAGAATTCATTAAGAAACCCATATGGGTCATTCTCATTTCATTTGCCGCTTTCATGTCCCCGACGACGAATTCTCACAATTCTTGACCAAAACTAGTGATTTTGGGGAAAAAAGGGTAGTATACGTAGTGAGATCAACGAAGTAATAATTTGACTGTCCAAAATCCCCTTTAACCAATGCACAGTGATGACGAATGAAACCTGAAATCCTGGGAACTCGTGAGTGTTACTGCCCCCTAACACCTAAGAAGAAGTTAGGTAGTTAAGAAACAATGACAATCTAGAACTCGCCAGGGTTACTTACTAGCTGCAGTAAGTTGGTTCCTCTTTATTTAGAGTAAGGATTTAAATTTTTAGGATTTTTCCCAACCCGTGAAAAACTAGTTTTTCAGTCAGTTCCCCATATCTCTTCTCAATGGGACCTCAGGAGTGTTATCATTTTTGCGATCAAGAAAGCCGATTAAAAAATGGCGGGAAACAGTCAGATGTGAAGGTTATATTGTCCAGTTGAAGATGTGAGACTGTAGTGGAGTGCTTGGAGTTGCAGCAGTTTTTACAGCGAAAGAAGCCTAAAAACATGTTGAGTGTTGACTATGAGTGTTACACTAATTACGAGTGTTGTTAGTGCTTAAACAAAATAATCCGATATCAACAACCATACTGCTTGGTGACAGGTTTCAAACAGTAGCCATCCCCGAGTTTTGTCACTTCATCATCCTGTGTGACGCCATTTTTACTGGAAATTCTCATGAGTGTTACCTCTCAGGAGTGTGACCAAAGATGGGTAACACTCCTGATATTACGGTACAATAATAGGGTAACACTCCTGAGATTTAAGCTCAATTACACTGCCTTCAACTTGAATTCCGTAAAATCTGAATATTACGTTTGAACGTGATTCTTTTGTACTTACTTGAGCAACGACAACAATTTTGACAAAGTCATCCATTTCACAGAAATCAATTTCTGAAATCCGTTAACACTCATGAGTTGGATATCATGTTTTTTAATACAGAAAAATATATAAATTACATCAATGAAAAACTTACTGTTCATCTATGGAACACAAGTCTGCAATGTACAATGAGTAGTATTTGCCGATAAAAGCTCATTTTCGAGCACTTTCATATTTCACATCACTGACGTTCTCAAACGACCCAAAGCGGCAAATGAAATGAGGAGGACCCATATATTACCATCGCTGCACTAGTTTCGAAATGATAGTGCAGTAAAGCACTACCCCTGCGAGTTTATAAAACATTATGCTATCGGAATGGATTAAAAAAGATAGAAGCGTGGAAGATTTCAGGTTGGTAAAAGCTGTTTCCTCATTAGTTATCTCTTATCACCCTCATTTTGCTCCTCTAAATCAACGTTTAAACTTAAAATCGACGTTTCACGGAAACGCTGTAAATCGATGTTAACTGATAACAGTGTATCCATTGGTTACATTATCCGTTTGTTTTAGCGAATTTTTGAAAAAAATTAAGCTATTGCTCTCGCCTCAAAATTTGTAGAATGTGAATTTTTGAAAAAATTGTATGCAGAAATCCGTTTTAGGCTATTCTGAATCATATTCTGAAGTTTAACGCATTTTTTTATGTATGCATGTATGTATGTATGTGTCATTCCAGACGATAACTGTCCGTAGAATTGTGCTAGAAACTTCAAAAAAAAATTTAAAATGTTAAGGACACAAAACGAAAGTTCAAGTTCGTTGGCCAGCATGATCGGATTACATCTTCGGGTTGAAATGTTCGAAAATGTAGTCAACAATTTAAAAATAGCCGGTTTTGTGCGATTTGTTGTGCGAAATAATTTTTTCAGCATACTAACAAGTGGTATATTCAGAATCAGCGTAAAATTTCCAATAAGAATATGTATCAAGTTTTCAAAAATTTCAAAGTTGTAAAATCAGTCAAAAATCGAAATAATGCCGTTCGCTAGTTGAGAAAATCGGTAATATTTGCATGAAACATTGTCCAAATTCAGATTGACCTACTCTTATGGAAGTATCCCTGTATAAAAAATCCTAGAACCATGCTGTTTAAAACGTAGGTAGTAGGTGCTTGTTAAAAAAATAAATAAAAAAAATAAAAAATAAAAATAAATGTAATCACAACTGATGAGTTTACTCTGTGAAATATTCCGTCCTCCGATTCTCTCGGTCGCTCTCTTTAATGTTTTACGCTCAACTGTTTTAGGACTTGATGTAGCTTTAATACTGACTGTGGCTTAGAAAATATCAGCCATGAAATTATGAAGAAGTTCTATTTATGTACGTACTAGCACGCAGACCCAAAATCATTAACTAAAATTTCTCTACACGATCAATAGCGACTGAAATGTCGAAGATTTCTTCAAAAATTCGCTCATGGGGTCATGCTGCATGACTGGACTTTTTTAAATCAACGTTCAAAACTCTGGTTCCGTAAAACAATGGTCTACTTTAACCATGGTTAGGGATTGTAGGCGAAACCGGCCCTTGGTGAGAATTTTGAGAAGCTCTATAAGTTGACTAAGGTAATTGGGAAGAAATAATGCATTGTTCGAGAATTATTACGCTTTTATGCGGATAAAATATAATAAGTTTCACTCAACAAGTCTGGGGTGTGGCCTTGACATTCATTCTGGCTCCTCCGCCCAGACACTCCCGGCCCCAGTGCAACCCACATCCGCGTCACTCATCGATTTGTCGCCTTTCCTGCTCCCTACCGAAGGTGTGGGAGTGTGACGAAACGGAGACAAAAGAAATCTGCACCTGATGAATTTGAGTTTCATAGAAATCTTATGAAACTATGTGCGGAGGGGCAGGACTGGGCGACCACCGTTAAGGTATATCTATATATATATATATATATATATATATATATAAAATCCAGTCATGCAGCATGACCCCATGAGCGAATTTTTGAAGAAGTCTTCGACATTTCAGTCGCTATTGATCGTTTAGAGAAGTTTTAGTTTATGATTTTCATAGAGAAACATGGATTCAAATTATTAAAAATAATTAGGAGGTACTCATACTTTTTCCTAAGCCACAGTCAGTATTAAAGCTACATCAAGTCCTAAAACAGTTGAGCGTAAAACATTAAAGAAAGCGACCGAGAGAATCGGAGGACGGAATATTTTGTAAACTCATCAGTTGTGATTACATTTTTTTTTTTTTTTTTTTTTTTTTTTTTACAAGCACCTACGTTTTAAACAGCATGGTTCTAGGATTGGTTATACAGGGATACTTCCATAAGAGTAGTTCAATCTGAATGTGGACAATGTTTCATGCAAATATTACCGATTTTTACAACTAGCGAACGGCATTATTTCGATTTTTGACTGATTTTTTAACTTTGAAATTTTTGAAAACTTGATACATATTCCTATAGGAAATTTTGCGCTGATTCCGAATATACCACATGTTAGTATGCTGAAAAAATTATTTCGCACAACAAATCGCAAGAAACAGGCTATTTTTTAAATTTTTGACTACATTTTTGAAAATTTCAACCCGAAGATGTAATCCGATCATGCTGGCCATCAAACTTGAACTTTCGTTTTGTGTCCTTAACATTTTAAAATTTGTTTGAAGTTTCTAGCACAATTCTACGGACAGTTATCGTCTGGAATGACACATACATACATACATATATACATAAGTACTTTTTTTTTTATTATTTTTTTTTTTTTTTATTTTAAACAAAACTCCCCTCAAAGGCGGAGGGGACACGACGCCGGCTCTAGGGATAAGGGAAGTTTCAGGACGAGGAGGGAGAATGGGATGAAAGGAAGTGCCCCTATAAAACGACCACCAGTTCAAGTAAGAACCCCTCAGGAAACGGGTGGTGATACCACGGAGCACTCCCGCCGAGATGCCCAACTCGAGTAACTCCGTGGCGCTTTTCCCGCACCACACCCCGTGCCATGACAAGGTCGCAGCCATGACCTTGATGTTATTGGTCGCCACTCCTTTTAGCTCGGAAATCGCTTGCCGCAGGTCATTTCTGTCGTACTTATTTATTTTAGCCCACCAGGTCTGCTCCATGTCCATGCTGCCACTGACAACCTGGACATCCAGGATTATGGCAGACCCATCGGGCTTGACGGCAACGATATTCGGCTTCTTGCCTCGGTCACTCGGCATATGATACTTATAGTCTCTCTCTTTCAACATCCCAACCGCTAGATGACAAAGGGCCTGCAATCTGCTTGGCGACCGCATCGTGACGGAGAATGCGGCCACCGTGAGTACGAGGACACTGCTGCACCACATGATAGAGATTCTCATTTTTACCCCGACAGGCACGGCAAAGGGTGTCTACTGTCCCACGACTACTCCGTGAACACCTCACCGAGGTGGCTAGTGTAGCCACTCGGACGGCATGAAAATGGCAGTAGCCCCAATGCCCTCTGAAGCCCATTCCACCCACTGGGAAGAAATGGGGGATTCAGAGCACTGTCGGAGTTCTTTACCATCTACTGAATCATGTAGTGCAGCAGCAAACTCAGCAGATGAGCTGGGTTTTGGAGCATTTGGTGTTGCTCGGTCGCACCACAACAACTGCTGCCTGACAAAGTCCAGATCAGCAGCAGTGTGGGCGACCTCCCTGCTCAAGCCCCTAATGGCGAGCAAGCGCTGGCGGCGTATTGATGGGATGCTGGCTGAGAGAGAGACAATACCGAGCCCACCGGCCTTGACCGGTGTGTGGATATAGGCACTTGGGACACCAGGTGGAAAGCCTAGCCAAGAGCGCACAGCAGAGCGAACTTCGCGATCTAACTCTAGCAGCCTCCCCACAGTAAGCCTACCAAAGACTAGCCCATAGGTTAGCTTTGGCAGTAAGTAAGTGTGGAGGAGGCGCAGCTTCTGCTGTGGCTTCAATGGAGCCTTGGTGATACGAGCTAGTGCTTAACCGAGGTCCACACGGCTTGCAGCAATGATGACCACACCCATGAAGTCAACTCCAAGGTACCGCCTAACCTCCAGCACGGATCAGGTGGGGATGGGTGACTGGCCTATGAAAAAACAACCCTCATCCACTACCTTCACCTGATGCTGGCGACCCGACGGGACCAAGGAGACTGACCCACACTTATCTGGGTTAACCACCAAACCACACCTGGCTAGCTGCTCAGCAATGGCGTTGAGGGCGATCTGCAAGCTCTCACGGGTTTCGGCGAGTAGGATGACATCATCGGCAAATGCCAATGCACCCACTCGCACCCCAGGGGCGAGATCAAACCCTATTTCAGCTGG
The DNA here is from genome assembly GCA_030762985.1 of Adelphocoris suturalis. Lineage (NCBI taxonomy): Eukaryota > Metazoa > Arthropoda > Insecta > Hemiptera > Miridae > Adelphocoris > Adelphocoris suturalis. The sequence goes on from CM061043.1 coordinate 10,479,554, forward strand.
CAGCTTACCCAAGGCCACGACCAGGTTGAAGAGGAGTGGCGACAGAGGATCCCCCTGGCGTACCCCGCGCCCAATCACAATATCCCCTGACATCTCACCTTGTGCCTCGAGGACCGTCACGCCTTCCTGGTACAGACAGGCAACATACTCTATTAAACGAGCAGGTGCCCCGACACCACGAAGACAATCGGTCAGGGCAAAGTGGCTAACTGTGTCAAAGGCCTTAGCGACGTCCAGAGCGGCAAGATGGAGCTGCCGTTTCTTGATACGGGCCAGCAAAATGACAGTTTGGAGAACTGTTAGGTCCTCCACTGTGCCATCCGCTGGCCAAAATGCTCTCTGAACGTCACCTATGACACCAGCCACTTGGAGGCGAGATGCCAGAACCTTTTGGAAGTGGCGGAACACCACCGACGAAATAGATATCGGGCGTAGTCTCCAGGCCCACTTAACCCTTTTTTTGGGATGAAAACTGTCCTGGCGCGGGTCAACGCTTTCGGGGGTCTTCCTAATAGAAGCAGCAGGTTGAGGATGAGCAGCTTGACTGTTTTTGGTGTCTTGTTCCAACGTCAGGCAGAACACCATCAGGTCCAGCAGAGGTGGAGTTCTTGACACGGCACTCATGTGCCTCGTCATGAAGCACGGGCATGCACAAGATGCTTCGCAAGGAATCCCTGGTGGAAGCTGGGGGTACCACCGGCTCACCAGGGTTGTGGCTAGGAGCACTCAAGAGTGGCTCCCAATAGTCCACAAACTCCTGGAGAGGGTGCAAAACTTGCTCATCCCCAGCTCCTTCCAGTACCTAAGCAGCCACACAAGCCGGATGCTTCCTCCACAACTTCTGGACCCGCTGATATTCCAGCCTTCTCGCTTGTTTTGCTGCTCTGCGACCTCCACAAGGCACCAAAGTAGGAGGAACGGCTCCCTGATGCCCCGTCACGGTTGCTTCCTCAACCTGTGGGAAGATCCTCTGTATATAGGCCGTAACCTCGTCCTCCAAGCCTTCATTCGTCTCAACAGCCCGCCTCGCCAGGTCCTGCAGGTAGGCACTCTCATAACCATTAATACGGCCTACCTGCTCCCCGAGCCTCAACACTTCAGTCTTCAAGTCTTCAAGAAGACCGGAGGTCCCGGGGGAGGATTGCTGAATGGCGGGCTGTTGCTCCACGCCTGTAGGAGATGTGGGAGAGGCCCCACGGCTTTTTGCCAGGATCGCATCCTGGACAAGCTTCTTGTAGTGGGGCCTCAGGCGAAGAGATGGGATGGCAGAAAGCCTGCGCATGGGAAAACGTCCTTGAAGGAATACATTAATATTTCGTACCCCATTACGCACAGCCTCTGCCTCCTCTGCTGCCATTTGCCGCAAATCCTCAGAACCATACCTCGGCCGCTCTCGCTCTATCTCAATTGCAGCGTTGGCCTGCACAGGATGCTTCTGCCAGACGTGGGCACTGAGGCCACGCTTGGAGCTGAAGGCTCTCTCACAGTGGGCACACTGGTGAGCATTTACTGGGGTAGTAGAAGAGGGAGAGGGGTAGGAAGATGAGGATGAAGAAGAGGGAGAGGATGGCCGACGCCCCTGCCTGGGGCGCCCCCGAGCGCCTCCCCTAGAACCCCGCGAGCCAATGGGCCGGTGGGGGTTATGAGGCTCGGCGTAGTTTGAATTCATAACGGGGAGACACATTTAAAAGGGACAGGAGACTCGTTGACACGAGCCTCCCCCCTACATACATACATACATACATACATACATTTAAAAAAAATGCGTTAAACTTCAGAATATGATTCAGAATAGCCTGAAACGGATTTCTGCATAAAAGTTTTTCAAAAATTCACATTCTACATATTTTGAGGCGAGAGCAATAGCTTAATTTTCTTCAAAAATTCGCTAAAAAATGTGTATATATACCTACATACGGCGTTAAAATCTAGCATTGTATTCTTTTATGTATAACGGATTGTGTAACGGATTCGTAGGGAGTCCCTGACCCTTCCTACCCACTTTTAAAATTTCTAAGAAAAGCGGTTTCCGTGTAATGCGTGTATTAATCAACGATTTATTTTATGCCGAATAGGTTCTACTTTATCTGGTGCCCTAATACTAACTTCAATAATTAATTTTGTATAAAGTATCTCAATTAGCCGTCTTCCCGCGCTGCTTGAGTTGCGATAATCATGAACGGGGATTAGGTCAGGAACTCAATATACCAACTAATTTGTTACTGGATCTTGTGGAATTTGGTCACCGATCGATTCAGCGTGCATTTGAAATACTGATCGAGCAAAGCGGTACGCGAGGCGATTCGGGGGAAATGGCTCGTTGTTGAGAAGGCGGGGATCCATCCGTTACTGTCAACCTAACTCAGTTCATCAGCTCTAAGCGAGAAACACCACAATCTACTGCTATAACCGCTCTCGATACAGCCCCCTCCGGTATCCAGTGAATTAACACAGCGCACGGTAGAGCAAATCCTCTAAAAACGGCCAAAACTTCATATCATCGGAACAATCGGCTATAAGTTTATATACTCCCGTTTTTTTGGGTGCTGAATTCAAATTTGAAGTTACTTTTTGTGAAACAACTGTACCTTGAGCTCAACACATATTTTTCAATAAGTCTTAAACAGGTCTACAAAGGTGATAGTCGCATGCAGTGTGACTAGATATTCAAATTTTTTAGAAAAAATTGTAAAACCATTTCTAGCAATTTTAATATCGTTATAATAATTTTTGACCCTTAAAAACATATTTGTGACCTCAAAAACAAAGGTTGTTTGATCACAAAAATAAAGCTGGTACGAAAAAATTGTGGAACGAAATTGCCAAGGAGTGGAATTTGACGGAGATGATACGGAACAAAACTCGGCCCTTCGGGCCTCGCAAGGATGTTATTACTTTGAGCCTGACTGCTAAAATGTAAAAAAACATGGAATCATATTTTAGCTCCTCGCTCTCACTTTATTATAGAAATGATCACGACGATTGAGCTCTTGTGAGATGATGATCTTCTAATAGAAACTCGCGAGTAAACATTCACTTTATTATAGAAATGATCACGACGATTGAGCTCTTGTGAGATGATGATCTCCTAATAGAAACTCGCGAGTAAACATTCACTTTATTATAGAAAGAGGCTAAAGGGGCTACATACGAAATTACAGCTTCCTATAGTGTAAAGTATAGAAATTACCTATTAAAATGATTTAACCACCGCTTCACAAATCAAACCGTTCTCGCAATATTCGGATCACCTGCTATGAATCACACAATCGAAACACCAGCTCAATGAAATCATCAGAAATTAACAAGCGGTTGCAATCATGTTCACAATATCAATAATTGAGAATGATCACCTGTGTGTAAACAATTATTCATATAACCATGCTCATAACTCAGCTTGTTGACCACGCACTTCGCAGTAGTTAATATAGTATGGTTGGATAAATTGAGAGCTTTCGAACGAATGGTCAACGAATTTTGTGAGATGAAAAACGACGAAGTATCATATCACTAGCAACGACTCGGTTGTAAGCGGAAATCATCACAATTATTGGCGCTACTTTCATCTCACTTTATAGTCTCACTTTTCGGCGGGGGATCCATCGCTAAAACATGATTCCATGTTAATAATAAAGTGGCATTTTTTATCCATTATTTTCGGAACTTTTATTTGTTCCAGAACTTCGTTTCGAGCCCTGGTTTCCTGTAACACTCTATCGCGCAGTTTCCATGTGACCCCCATTAATTCTATGAATCGGTAATGAAAAGTATTCATTCATGTAAATAAGAAAATCCAGTCGGAAATCATGGCGGAACAGAACTTGAAGGCTGAGGATAGCACTCTGCGTCAAGAGAAACACGTACTGTTACACCCTCAGACCTTCTTCCAATTTCCGGACGGTTCATCCTATTAGAAATAGAACGGGCGCTTCCACCAATGAGAATTTACTTGGCTTCTTAGTTGAAAACGCAGCACTTCCTAAATCTCAATTTAGGCAACTCCGTCTCGTATTTAGACTTCCCTCTCTACAAAAGCCAATCCCTTGTCTTTCTGCTAATGAACACATCTGTTGAGCTAAATGAAAAAAAGGCGATTCTTTTCGAACTGTTTGATTTCACCTTCTTTTCGAACTGTTTGAACCCCATGCTCCAGTTCAACATACAGTAGAAATCGTTTATAAAGACCGCCAAGGGACCGCCGAAAATTGGTCGTTACAGCCGGCACACATTACAACCGATTGTCTCAAAATTCTTAAGGTCTAAAAGTTGATATGAAAGAATTTTTGCGGTACAAATAGGTTACTTGTACCTATATACTTAGCTCTAACGTCTGTACGGTTTTGAAGGGGGAAATTGATCTTACGAGTAGCATGTATGTCGTCACATATACTTTTATCGTTTTTACATACTGTACATACATAATCTGTATACATGAAAAAGTTCAGTCATGCAGCATGATCATAGTCGCGAATTTTCATAGATGATCTTAGTACGTTACTTTGTTTTGAAATTTGAGAACATTGGGTGCACAGAAAGTTAACTACCAATTTTATGGCATATAAACTCGCTCTAAATCATATCCTGATTCAAAACAGATTTTGGATGTCTTGCGATTTTTCAGTTTTTTAAATCGATTATTCAACAAATATTAATGAAATTAAAGTACATTTTTCACCATCATTTTGTGAAAAAAATTTTTAATGTTCTTTTTCGTTGTTGATAAACTTTTCTTTTTACTAAAATTCCCATAAAAATATAAATATAACAATTTTTATACGTTATCGGTGATTTGTAGTGATTTTTGAGCACACTTTTTGAAATGTGAGCAATTGAATGTGCTCAAGAAGTTTTGACCAACGAACTCATCCTTTCGTTTGGAAAGCTTGATTTTTGGCGCAAAAACGGAATTCTTATCTCACTCCTAAGGAGATTTATCGACTGGAATGAAATATATATACGAAATCCATAGGAATAAAGAAAATAAATTAGGTACATAAACTCACAGGGTGTTTTTTGTCGATGTTTCGCGTGATCGCGTTATCAAAGACTGATGGTTGGAATAGTGTGTCCACGGGTAAGAAAAAAACCGAGATAGGGGGAGGATTACCGGTTGATGTTCAAAACAGGTGGGCGCAAAGCTCCCAGTATACCCTAATATGCGCCTGTTCCGCCATGTGCAATTTTAAATCACATTCTTCTTTGAGCTTCTTAAGAACCTGCACTCTAAAACAGTCATTGAAGGAAACATTCGGAAAACATCTGATGGGCCTTCCAGTTACCTGCGATGGATGCGGTGAACACATGACGGTGAATCATGCCCTCAACTGCAAAACGGGTGGACTAGTGGACTAGCGGAAGGGGGTGAAATGAACCTAGAGGATGGCGCTCCACTCCCGATACCAGAGGATGGAGTTAAAAGAAAATACCTTCGAAACTGTACCGTAGAGAACCCAAACCTAATCTTTAATATCTAATTTCAAATATTAAAAAAAAAAAAAAATTATTGAGAATGTCATTGAATGGCAGGTTGTGAATTGCTGCACGGCGCCCCATGGTTGGTTCTCCCCCCCCCCCCCCCCCCCCCCCCCCCCTATCCGTTGTGGAACGATGCTGGTTCATTCTCAGGTTCAGTTGAGTCGCCTTACCCACATAAAAAGCCTCACACTCAGTGCTCTGGTAATGTGCTGTTCCTTCCACATGGTATGTGTGTGGTGTCTTAGCAGATGAAAAGGTCACCCCTGGGGACACGAGCTGGCAAAGCTCACAACGAGGTTGCCCACAAGGTTGCAGACCAAGGGATGGTTCCACTGGTTGGCGAGCAGTTTTGTGGCTCAGCATATCACCTAAATCCGCCTTCTATTCGCCAAACAGGGAACTTCCATGAAAACCTCTTGTGTCTGGGCGTTCTTCGCCAGGATTGGGTAGAGCTACCTCAGGATGGAATTAATTTTCTGCACACCAGGGAAGAATGTGGTTTCGAGAAAGGGTCATCGTCGTGCGCTCCTCTCAGACTGCTCATAATGTACCCCAGCCGGGATCAATCGACGACGCAACAATCCTGGGGGAATTGCCCCTTTGCCTAAAAAGCGTCCCTAGCATCTCCACATATTCTTCTAATTCATCCCGACTACTACAGATGCGGTGCCCCCTGATAGATAAAGTTCGAGGAATAGCCTTCTTAGTGTGTGGGGGATGACAGCTCTGGTAATGTAGGTACATCATTGCGTTAGTAGGCTTTATATGTACCTTGGTCCTGAACCCTCGTTCCACCTAGCTCACATCACCGTCAACAAAGCATATGGTGGATTCTGATATCTCGTGGCTGAACGTAAGAGGAGATGCCCCGTTTAACGCTTCTAGGAAGTTCCCCAATGCGTCCGTACCATGCTGCCATACCATGAAAATATCATCCAGAAATCTTCGCCACAACAAAGTGGTTGAGACGCCAAGAAGTCCTGGTCCACTTTGGCCGTATACAAGTTAGCATAACTCGAGGCGAACCTTGTTCCCATCGCAGTCCCCTCCCTTTGAAGATATTACTTGCCATCATATATGAAATAGTTGTGCGCGAGAATGTAATGATCCAGCTCAAGCAGAAATTCCGTTGAGGGTCCATTGCTCCCCTCCCTTGCATCCAAAAAATAGCGTAAGGACTGTAACCCATCATCGCTTTATATATATATATATATATATATATATATATATATATATATATATATATATATATATATATATATATATATATATATATATAGCGTTAAACTCTAGGATTCGTTTCTAAATGTCTCAAAACGGATTTTAATGAAGAAATGTGCCATTACAATAGCTTCATTTTTTTACAAAAATTCGCTAAAATGAGCGTGTTTGGACATTCTCTAGAACTTCTTGTAGGTAAGGAGGAACTAAACTAGGAAGAACTCACTACACACAAGACACATTGCAGAAAAACCCAAAACAACTGAAACTGAACTGAAAGCAAAGGCGACCTCAAATTTACGTGGGCCTTCCCTGACGATCTATAGATCTTTAAATTATTACAAATGGGGCGCGTGCAAGCCAGTTTTATTCATCAATACAAACTCAAGTGACAGCGCAAGGTGCCAGAAACGGGTGATGCACGCGAAAAATGGTTTTTAGAAGACGTCAAAGCTCCATAAAAATACTTTTATATTCGATTTTGACGTTATAAGCGAAAAAAAAAAGTTAACGTTTTTACATGGCGACCATCTGTCCATAATTTCGCCTTTATAGACGGTTCGTCGTTATAACCGATGTCGTTAATAATTATTTCTACTATACACTTTTGATAGAGCTGAATGATAATACTAGACCCACATTTTCTTGGGAACATCGTAACCAGCGACGCTGCCAATTTGATTGATTAGCAAAGGGATATTTTTTTATAGAAAGATGTAGAGAATGGAAAGGAAACGAATCGTTGTTGGGACCTTGACATGATGAAGGACTTTAAACTTGGTAGAGTGTAATTCTCCCAACATCACTAACCGTCGAACTCTTACCGTCGAAATCGGTTAAATGAACTTGAACGACTGAATAAGAATGAAAATATTCAAGGCTGGTTGCTGCAGGCTCTTCGACCCTAAACCCCATAATAAGCACCAACAAAAAACTTCAGCGCAAATTCTGAAATATATAAGCTGGAAAAGTACCAGAAGAGCACTTATATAGGCCCGTCGTGCCCTAATTTGTTGAGTTGACTTTAGCCAATGTCAGCCGCGATTATGAATTCCGCCCCCGTAGTTGGAAGGTCCGCTGGCTCGCCTCCACCTCCAGTGTGGGTAGTTGACCGGACGGTTAACGACCTCGTGAAACTTCTTCGCGAAATCCTTTGACATAAATTATTTATTTTCCCAACATCCTGAAGTGCCAAAGGAGTGTGTCTAAGTGGCCTTGAACTCTTTATAGGACGTCCCTCTGAAGCTAGGCTTCGTCAAAGGAGGGACGACCTATCGGATTGATTTGTGTGAGGGAGAACCCAAGCATGAGGGGGAGAACCAATATTTAGGTGAAAAGGTAAAATAATGGAAAAATAAACTCAGAATAAATAAATGAAATAATAACCACATGCAAAACCGTTTCAAACCATTCTAAGACTGAATTCGAGGAAAAATAAAAAACGCTGCAAATTTTTTCACAAAGGTTTATTATTTTTTCAATTGAGTATGATCGTAGTTTTAGTTGGCTTGCGTACGTCATAAGGCCCGTCCAGACCTGTCCTATTTCGAGTTGCCACAACCTATACTTCTATAATTATATACGCATGTTTATATTTCTCGATTTGAGCTCCTATCTATTCAAATAGTTATTGCCTTAATAATATCATTGTCTAAGTACGTACGAAAAGTCGAGAGGATATGTTATAAAATATGCGTATTGGTATTAACACACAAATATGACCTAGAAAAAAACATATATTCATGCCTCGAAGGAACGCCGTACCCACCTCATGGTGCCGCGGTGTATTATATGGGTATAACACGTAAAAGTAATAAATATCCATTCTCCTACACCCCTCTGCTACGCCCCTGGTCACCCCAGACACAACAAGGTGCCGCGGCGCCTCCTCTCACTCCACCCCCCGCTCACCCCCCTCACCACCAACCGTGACCCCCTGCCAAGCGTGCCAGGCGTGCGTGCGTGCGTAAGTCTAACACTCAAAGCCTCGAAAAAGACACTTTTCGCCCGTTTTTGGCCCATAGCATCTATGCGAGTAAAGCGATCGGGATGGTTAAACGTTAGGACCAACTAGACCCCAAATGGAGTCTATGTGCGAAAGAACGGGTTCTTAAGGCTGTTCAAACCCTCCTTCAGGAGGGTTTATTATCATAACATATTAAGTAGTTGATCAATTTTCACACTCCAAAGCTTGATTAGTTCAATTTCGTTTGTAGTTATTCCTCTACGAAAGAAAATTTTAAACTGAATTTAAATTGTATGAAAATAGTCAAGATTTCATGGTTTTATAACACTTTCTCAGGCATTTGTGGACCGATTTGCATGATTTAAATCACGCTGGATTCTATTTTCCATCCTCTATCTGCCCCACGAAAGAAAACGGTCAATTTACGAGTTTGGAAAATTGGAAATAAATGAGCTGAAAACCGCGCCACTAGCGGATCGTTCTGAAACTACCCTCGTAGCTGGAAGCAGAAGGAGTGGTCTGGTAGCGGGGGGGGGGGGGGGGGGGGGGGGGGGGGGGGGGGGGGGCGCCGTCACCCTCAAGGTCACAGATGGCGGGAGGAGACCCTTCGCCACCGCCCCTCTCGCCACCCACCCCTCCTCGCCGTCACTACGCCCACTGCATCTCGTAGGAAGTGAAGTTTTTCGTAGAACAAATAATAGAGGGGCGTCAGAATTCGGAGGGCACTCGGTCTCTCTTCCCCGTCGACAGACCGAACCACGGCTCTGGAAAATTTGCTTGCACTTATTTTTCGCTCGATTTCCGTATTTCCTCGAACTCTTGTTAGTAAATCTGTGTAGGCAATGAATCAATGCCATACCAGCTCCTCAAACGATCCATAAATTTCATTTTAGCGAATTTTTGAAGAAAATTAAGCTATTGCTCTCGCCTCAAAATTTGTAGAATGTGAATTTTTGACAACATTTTATGCAGAAATCCGTTTCAGGCTATTCTGAATCATATTCTGAAGTTTAACGCATTTTTTTATGTATGTATGTATATATGTATGTATATATGTATGTATGTATGTATGTGTCATTCCAGACGATAACTGTCCGTAGAATTGTGCTAGAAACTTCAAACAAATTTTAAAATGTTAAGGACACAAAACGAAAGTTCAAGTTCGTTGGCAAGCATGATCGGATTACATCTTCGGGTTGAAATTTTCAAAAATGTAGTCAAAAATTTCAAAATAGCCTGTTTTTTGCGATTTGTTGAGCGAAATAATTTTTTCAGCATACTAACATGTGGTATATTCGGAATCAGCGTAAAATTTCCTATAAGAATATGTATCAAGTTTTCAAAAATTTCAAAGTTAAAAAATCAGTCAAAAATCGAAATAATGCCGTTCACTAGTTGTAAAAATCGGTAAATTTGCATGAAACATTGTCCAAATTCAGATTGTCTTTAAATCTACAAGATTAGTTTAATAATAATAAAGGATGAGTACCTCCTAATTATTTTTAATAATTTGATTCCATGTTTGTCTATCAAAATCATAAACTAAAATTTCTCTACACGATCAATAGCGACTGAAATTTCTAAGATTTCTTCAAAAATTCGCTCATGGGGTCATGCTGCATGACTGGACTTTTTTCTTTTTTTCTGGACACATCTCAACTACACAATCACTGAACCTGGCTTGTCGAAGCGTGGGAAAACCCTATTTCTGTAATGGAGTTAAAAATACATCCACAATGAGAATCAAAAAATTTGAGAACATAAAAATAAAGGTAAAAATCTTGGACAAATTACCTATTCTTTTCAAAGGACAATAACAATCGCGTTACCTACATATGACAAAAATTGAAATAGAAAAAATTAAGATAATACTTAAACCTGTAAAGCAGCATGATCATGAGCAAATTTTGTTAATTGATTTCTCATGTCATATTAGTTTTGAGATGTGAGCACTTTAGCGCTTTTAAATGGTATAAATGTTATGAGAAAAAACTTGTTCTCAACAATAATCAGCTTTTTAAACAAATTTTGGATTACAATATCTTTTTTTGTGCAGTTTATCACCTATTGATTTTATATAATGACGTTTTAAAAGTGCATTTTAGGCATAATTTTATGAATACATTTGTTCGCGTTCTAGTTCATTGTTGATGAACTTCTTGTGAGTGATATTCAGCCAAAAGAAATAAAAAATGATTCCGTACCGTTTTTTACCATTTTCAGGTAAAAGTAGGAAAAAAAACTAGTTTTCTTCAGCACATTTTTTGTTATTTGAGCAATTTATTGTGCTCATTAACATTGTACGTCATTATTGTGCTTATTTTTATAAATGCTACCAAACGATCTCGTCCTTTCTTTCAGATTGCTGCATATATATATATATATATATATATATATATATATATATATATATATATATATATATATATATATATTAGGAAGGGACGGATTTTTAACTGAAACCTATGGAGAGTTATTTTCTGGAAATAAATATATCTAATTTAAATATTTTTATTTTAACATATTACTTATATATGTAATTAATATTTATAAAATACATCTCTATCTATATTTATATTATATATTAGGTACTATTATTATTATAATACATTAATATTATATTTTAAATATACATTTTAACAATATAGTAATAGTATTTTAAATTAAGTACACTTTTTTTTATTAACTTTCATCGTTCCTCCCCAAAATTCAGTTTCTAACAATTTTGTGTCGGGATTTGACCGGTTGGTGATCGCAAAAACACTTATGTGTTTAAAAAAACAGTGTGAGTTTGTGATACAAGTTTTGTCGCTGTCCAGGTCACGATTCTCAACCGATTTTCGAGATTCTTTCTTTGTTAGATCTAAATTTTTTTGGTCTAGTTGAGTAAAAAACCCCGGAAATTATGAGTTTCATTGTGGAAAAGGGTAACGGTAAAGCCAAAAACCCTATATATATTTTTTTTTTTTCGACAAATTTTTGCACACAATTATGCTGAAAAACGTACCTACTTAAATTAAAATGTATGAAAACTGCGAAAAAAAAAATAATAATAACAATCCAAAATCTTTTTTGATTCACCGACTTTTATTTTAGTATGAGTTTTTTGTCATAAAATTGGTTTTTAACAATTTCTTTCTACTGAAATTGCTCAAATCTCAATTTGAAATATCATTATACGAGGAAATTCGTGATTTAACGAAATTCGCTCATACGAGCATGCTGCATTACTGGAGCTTTTCTAAACTTTGTGGCGATAACAAAAAATGTATTTTTTGCCTTAAGTATCACTAAAACACGCATGTTCCCAAACCAAAACTTCACTCAAGATCATGCTGAAACTTCAGTTCCATCAAGCAATATTTCCTCACGCCTTAGTCGTCTGATACCGCTCAAATATGGAGGATACCTTTTTGGAAGAAGCCGATTTTCATCCCATATATCAATTTAAACTCGATTGTATCATTAGTAGCTGCTGCGCATTTGCGAATGTGGAATCCATGTAACAAGCTTAATTTCTACAGTTTAAATTCGATTGATGAAATTCTCAGGGAATGTGCAGGTCAGACTGTAGATGGCCCCGTATAAGTTTCATTGTTCCAAATTCAATACTTCACTCTGCTTATGAGCAAACGAATGAAGCATAAATTTGTCATTGCCTAATTAACCGATTTTGATCGGTTTTAGATCATTTACACAATTTCAACGATTTAAAGGTACATTCATGATACGGATACGGAAAATCTGTGTGCCACACCATACTTTGCAGACGATTTTTATAGTTTTACCATTCTCAATTTGGTTTTATGTCAATCTATGTGTGTGACAGAGGGGAAATGAGTCACTCAGATCTCTTCTTCGGCGTTTTTCCGAGTTTGTATTGCAAATTTCAGTAAATGAACATCATACCTTGAAAACATACCCCACAGTTATGTATCACACGAGGCAATCTTCACAAATTCGATAGTTAAATTTTTTCGTGTAACTACACCTGTTTTTGCTCGTCCGAAATCAAGTGCTGGATTTTTTTCCTAAGAAATTTCATGGAGATTGTAATGTACACTAAAAAAAAGGGTTCTCATTTAAAAACCATGAGGTAGAAGCCAATGTGGCGCGATATAATCAAAATCAGAATGTACTTTTAAAAAAATATAACTCAAAACGATAAAAAGGGGCGGTGAGCAGTAAGAAAATCACCATATAATTACGCTGGAAAATGTACTTATTTCTATTTTTTGAAAAATTTTACGAAGTACAAACTGTTAAAAAATTACAGAAATCCAAAAAATGTATTTGAAAAGCTGAATCATAGTCAGAATTATATTATATGGAAAATTTATCATCGACAATTTGTCCATACACAAAGTACTCAAATTTTAAAATAATTTAAGATTAATAAGTTATGAAAAATTACGGAAACTTGGTATACGTGCATAGTGCATTACTGGAACTTTCACTTTCTTTTGTAATATGGCGAGAGAATTTCTTGAGTAAATAGGTACCTACCGATCAAGTGGAGGAAAAAGGGTGGGAAGAAAATTTTACAACATTTAGTGAATAATCGAATATAATTGGTAAAATTATAAACAAGCTTCGTTGGTTTTTTTCCTCTTAGACTTTTCTTCAGCTTCCTGTAACAGCAAACAATTCTTACTGTACCAACGTAACGATATCCTAACCACAATCACTACCTATTTATTTACTAACCCCTTAGTTACTACCGCAGAACATAGAAACAACTATAGGTATAGTTTTTTCTATGTTCTGTGGTTACTAGGATATGTCTGCATATTAAATCCCTCAGTTCAATTGCTGTTACAATAAATCGCACTTGGTGTTACATTTCTTCTGTGAACTACCATAGGTGTATGTGCGTGTATGTAATAAATCAGTGTTTCTTCTCGTCCAATTTTTGTTATTCTTTTTGTTCAACTATGAATTCGGTCTAGTTTTGGGAATTATGTAAGGAGTTTCTAATTTCATTATGGAAGGGGGTGAATGGATGGGGTAGTGGTAATAAATCATGATGTTTCAACTATTCTCATCAGATTTTCCTGGTCATTTCTTTTTTCAATTATGAATTTAGTCTAGTTTTGGAAAATATGACGTGAGTTTCAAATTACATGCTGGAAGTTTTATGATGGAAAGTTGCTGTCGTTGAAGAGGATTAATGGGGGGAGGGGGTAATTCCGAACAGTCATGTATTTTGCTTTTTCCTCTCATTTTCAATCTCACCAAAATTATATAAAATCCATTATTAGGGACGTGCCTGTGATGCAAGCATTCCTCAACAAAAAATTTTATATTCCGGAAGAGCTGTGTCTTTTTTAGGAAGTCTCTCTAAACCTAGGTCCTGTAACTAAGGCTCTGTTAATAGGAGGACTCCCTCTTAGAATTGATTCAAGAGGGTGTAGAGTAACCCAAGCACGGCAGAAAAAATAAGATTCAAATCTGGTTTAGAACGTTCTAAGACTGCGAATTCTAAGGGTTCGCGAATATATTTTTGCTGCAATGCTCAGCAATATTCAGTTATGAAAGTTTCATGTTATGAAATTATTTTGTGTTATTTAACAATTTTTAGTTTTAACAGAATTAAACAATTCCTTTGTTTTATCCTCTTGCTATGCGGAGGGGGGTTTCTAATAGAAGCAACGCCCTATTTTTGTAAACTCTCCAATTCGGTGCAAGTGGTATTAGTTATCTTGGCCTGTTTCGGTTCTGAGTTACATGGGTACTACTGAGTTAGCTGGACGTGTTGATAACACTGGAATTACTCGCAGTAGGTATAGCACTATTTACAGTCTACACCGCAACCCATCTAGCTAACTAGCTACTAGTATACACAGTATGTAGGCACGTAGGAAGTTCTACTGGTACATACTTTCTGAGCGGCCAATATATATTGAGGATCTCTAATGTCCATGGAGCGTGGGACGCGAGGATCCACTAACTCCGGGAGGATACAATTCATGTAGAAAACCGTCAGTTTTTCCTCCATCACAACATCCCAAAACGGGTTGTCCCTCTCGATTTGTTCAACATGAATGAACGGTTCGCTCTTGGTGTACAGGACGAACCAGCACATTTGCCTGTCAGCAATTTGCAGTTGTCCTTGAATCTGTGAAAGAGCATATGAACAAATGCCATGAGTATACAAAGATGTATTTAGTCTGAATTCATAAATATACAGTTATAAAACTTCAATAAACACTGATGTATAATTTGTTAATTACATACACACATGCACGACACATGGAGGTACATACCTACTCACCGACCCAAAATCAAGTGCTTCCTGTTGCACGACGTTCTCAAGGCAGCTAGGGATCATTCAATTCATGAAGTCAGACTGCAGTATTCTTACCACTACACACTGATAAAATCCACTGTGGCTTTGAATAGGTTGAACTCAGTGAACAACTACTAACATATCTGTGTTCTAGGAGGGTATGAGACAGTTTTATAACAAAGGTGCAAGGTAGGTACACAATCTTGTATAACGGATAAGTGCAAGGAACACAGGTATAACATATAGGTACAACACATGCAACGAAAACACATTTTTCACATTCAATATATTGTTATTCACACCACCTTGTATATTAATATTACCAATAGAGGTACACGTGAACAATTACTACCCAATTTTTTTTCTCCTGTTGCAACGATACATAGAAGTATGTACCTGGAAATAGTAGTCATGGCCTTTGTTTATTTCCACCTCACAGTTCTTGTAAGTCAAGAAAGGGAACTTTCCAGACTTGATTAAATCTAGCGGAGTGCTCTCTCGTTCAGAGTACGGACATTTGACCTCGACAATGGTGTCGTCGTTGATGAGACCATCAGGCGAAGCAGCAAGGTGGGGATGGGATCCATGAATGAATAGACCGCTAGGCCGAACGGTTACACCTTCACGCTCTTCCAATAGTGCTATTGCTACCTTTTCATGGTATCTGCCATATGCCATCGCCTGAAATCAAGTAGAAAAAAAGTGCCATTCATCCATCAAGGTCTTATGACCGAATTTTCTTGAGTTATCGAAATTCATTTACGTTGAATTGTTTTAAAATTTGAGCACTTTGACCCCAAAGAAATTCTCAACTAAAAATTGATTGGAAAGCAACTCGTTCTTGTTACACAATAGTGATTATTGGTTTACATTGTAACCACATGTTGGTTGTGTTGTTTGGTTGCGAAAAACCATGAAATATATTCATTCCTATTTTGTCGTCATCTAGTTCATATTATTCACAAATATTAGCATTATATTGAAGATGCCACATTGACGACGAGGATTAAAAAAAAAAAAAAAAAAAAATGCCTAGAAGAAGACGATCACAAATCGATGAAGGGGGTGATGCTGAGCTACCTCAAGAGGAAGTTAGAAACTTACCTAAAGTCAACATCAGACTATTTGATCCGGAGGAGGAATCCTGGGAGTACTACTTGCCTTATTTCGAATTAGAGTTGAAAATAGCTCGAATTCATGAGGATGAAGACAAAAGGGATCTACTGTTGACTAAAGTCGGGGCACAAACATTTCGAATGCTGATTGACCATTTTCGTCCAGATAGTGTCGGAAACCAGGCTTACAGAGATATATTGCAAGTGTTGAATAACTCCACAAGCAAGCTTCCTAATAAGTTCTCGAGAAGTGTCTTTCAGAATAAACTGACGTCATTAAAATCATGACTTGTCGCTCGGAAAGTTTGGTGAAAAATCGTGTCAATCATTAGTGAATGACAAAATAATGGAATAAAATTCCGTTTCAGACCATTCCAAAAGCAAATCTCTGAAAAACCATACGAGTTTGTAAGTTGGTACCTATCCAAGTGTGGACAAGTTTAGGCGACGTTTACCGGTTTTCGTGATTCTTTCATTGTTCAAACCCAATGTTAGTCTATTTGTGCAACAAACCTCGGAGATTTCGCAATTCATAACGTGATTAGTGATAGTAATTATCTAGCTTGCTCTCAATGAAAACGGTTGGATACCGTTGAAAATGGTACACTTAATGATGAATTTAACTTCACTAAGCCCCTTTTTCTTGTGATCCTCAAATCGAACATAACTCGACAATCTGAGTTCATATTTTAATTAAAAATACAATAAATATAAAGTATGGTGGCTACAATCATCATGCATAATATTTTTTGGTGCATTATCTCAATTTCAGAAAACCATTTTACGTTTACACGGTCGACAATCAGAACTAACTTAGCAGAAGGGTCACTATTATCCATATCATATATAGTAATTGTACATTGGGAATGAAACTGAACTGTACATGATGGTAGGCTGAGTATATCGGTGCCAACGTATAATAACTCTGATGTTACCTACAGTCTCTTGAATGATAATTAATCTCTCGTAATCGGGTTATATTAATACACTACACTAACCTAACTAGGCTATTGCTAACTATTAACATACCTTATTGTCAACGGAGGAAGGGTAAACCAGTGACTTCACCAACTTCTTGCAGCTTGTTGTACTCCTCCTTTTGCAGACTTTCCCGAAATTAGACGCAGTAACTCGCTTTCGTCGTTCTTCGAACCACAAGCTACTAGAAGACTGGTTCATCGTATTTGCTAAGAGCATGGAACGGAATTCTGGAGTGGGGTTCAATCGCTCTAAGAAAAGACGGCGTTCAGTTTGGAATATTGCTGGTTCCATATCAGGTTTTGATGCGAAAGGGCCGTAGTCCTGGTCTTTTGAAGAACCAGCTTCACCAAACAAGTTTCTCTTCGATTTTGGCTCCAGAGCAACTCGCAGTTCACTCCGGCGTTTCCTCGATCTTTCTAGCTTGGCCGTGAAAAACCCTGGACTGCGGTTTGTAATTTGCCTCTGCAAAAACGACAGGGAGGATTTGTTGTTGTGGTGGACGACAGCCCCCATGCAGCGAAACTGGTAACTTCCTTTCATACAAAAGTTCACTCGTTTTCCTCCAATGAGCTTGGCAATGGTGCAGTTGAAACTCTCCACACTGTTACTTGTATACCTTTGGATGAGACTTCCAGCGTGCCTTGCCAAATTATTAACGATTTCCATCAGTTTTCCCCATAGACCCGTGGCTTGGAAGCTAGGGACAAGATTTTCCTCATCAACCTTAGGACCAACGCAGAAGTAAGAAGAACACTTGGAATGCTCTCCAAAAACATGGCAAGGGCTGTGGAAAATATCTGCGCGAAGTTTGTTAACGCGAGAAGATAATAACCCCTCTGCGTTCTTTTGCCAGTGAATAGAGGCTGCTTTCACTGCACCCCGTAAACGGACGACACTTGCTCCAAGAGTTTTCCTTAACCTAGAGGGCCCAGCTAATTTGTTCTCCGCAAGTTTTTTCAAATTTCTTGCGTAGCAACGCAACAGGTGGTTGGAGCACTCCACTTTTTCTATCCCAATTGAACCTAGAACAACCAGAATATGTGTAAGTCACATATTACAATTCATCTGGTCTACATAACAGCTGAGGGGAAACTATGCTGAATAAATATGTAGTTAAGTAGGAGGGTGGAGTCTATCTGCGTAAGTACATAATAGCCTAAACACTTACAGTGTTTTCACATACTTATCAGTCATTCACATACTTATCGTGACCAATAAAACTTAGAAAGTGAACAAAATACCTATGAATATTTGTTCGAATTCTTACCGTAGGGTCTTCGTTTTTGGAGTTTGTCGTATGTACTGCTGTCCCCGTCACCAATCACCTTATGGTATATGACACCGTAGCTCTTGAGACTTTGGGCGAAACCTTCGGCAATGATCTCACTCTCCATTGAAGTGCTTGAACCTCCCCAGTTTCTGAAGCACTTATGGGTTGACGGAGATTCTCCTTTTGCCTCGGACCGGCAGCAAACAAAACAATATTTGTTCTTTACACCAAGATAAAGAACTTTCTTAGTCCTTGCACCAAGTATTGCAGCCTGGAAGAACCAGATTAGGTTGCAGGTAACAGCGATGCACAAAGAAACAACAAGGTACCTACCTACGACACTTTTGTAATTGATATGATATACAGGCGGGTGCGTTTACGTAATCAGTGGGTGTGCAAAAATACCGGGTGTTACAGAATGAAAAATCCGCATTTCTAAGATCGATTCTACAAATAGCTTGGAACACAAAATTTGGAATACAAATTATCACAGAATATAGGTATGTTTATTTGTGTATACCTATATACTAATTGATGGAACTGCGCTTCATGTTTACGCGCATGCGCATATCCATCACTCTAATGGTATTCACCATCTAAGGTATATATAGGGGCCCAACTAGTAACACACTAATACAATAAATTTATATTTGACCGTCTAAGAGCTAACTCACACAATCCCAGAAAATTTCATCAAAATCGTTCCATTAGTAACAAACGGAGTTTCGCCAGTGTTGAGCTACTTTAGATTTGTGTGTGTATAATCAACCAATAGCGATAAAATTCATAGGGCAATATCCTGAAACATATACCCAACTAACCACCAAGTGTTTGAACGAAATTCAACCGGTACCTAGATAATAAATAATGAGTGTAATAAGAAATTCAAGTTTGCGCACTCTACTGTTGATCCGACGGCAATGCAATGTATAGGAGGCCAACTAGAATGTAATCCGCACTATTCGTGCCAATTTCTTTGAAATCGGTCTCTAAATTGGTGTACATTTGGGCGTGGCAAGGAATTGCCACTGACACACAAATAGACAGACATCGGAAAGATTGACTCGGAATCAAAATTGAATCAGCAAGCTGTGAAAAGCGAAAAGCCAGTGGACATTTTTTATTTTGATGGACAACATTTTAGGTACCAATCTAATTCTTGCACGAACACAAAGTTTCTCTACCTTCGCTTCGCTAGTGAGAAATTGAGGATCCAAGAGACTATCTGGGCCAAATTAGTTCATATCAAAAACGAACCAAGAAGTATAGATTTTTCAATCTGGGACACTCTGACGTCACGACAACATCAGGTGGTCTAATTGACTAATGACTTGCTTCTAGTGGTATACTTACAGCGCCAGAAAGAGAATTGTACTTGGTGTTATATGAACGTTTGGCCCAGGTTCCATCAACGACCACAGCTATGAGGGGATGACCATCTTTGTCCACATCTCCATTTTCAATAGAGAGTCTCGTCTCCTCAGCCACAGCTTCCTCCATATGCCTAGTGGCCAATGTTAAAAGATTGTTCCCAACTTCTTCCTCAACCTGTGAACGAACACCAACGTATACTACATATATATACTCGTACGTATATTCGCAAATACGTCATATGACTCACAGCTATTGGTCATCATACTCCATACCGATAACCAAACCAATGAATAAATAAATAAAACATATTATAAGTTACTAAAACTTAGCTACCTTCCGGTATTTGGGGCCACCCATGCATGGTACATCCAGTGCACCAAACATTTCCTCAAGCTGGGAATGGCCGATCCCAACAGCCATGGATCCTGCAACAGCAGCAGTGTTGACATCTATTTTATCAGTTATGTCGGTCGAAATAGCTTTAATCATTCCGCACATTGAGCATTGCAGAGTTATAAAACTGTGCAGCCCCACTCTTCTTTCTGCTGTGGGGATCATATGAGAGAGGTTGCAGTCAAATGGCCCAGGATGATCGTTGGCTTCCTGCATTTGTTTAAAGAGTGAAGCAAAGTGGACAATTCTGCGCCCTTTTATTTCAAAACCACTCGTAGATGTTGGAGTGGAAGCTTTCAACGGTGTAAAACCTGTTATCTGGGAGGAAAAACAAAACAGTCAAACGCAATTGAAATTACGGTCATGCGAGTGAAATTGTTGCCAAGAAACAGGGTTCGATGAGATTTATTGTTCGTTTGCAATGGTATTTAAGTATGATTAAACCAACGTTGGTAATGTTATTATTCTTACCATGGTTAATTGACTGGACTGGTATTCCGGGGTAGTCAAGGATAATGATGGAGAATTGTCAAAGGTGTTTGTCTACGGCAGAGAAACACAGGCATAATATTTGTAAATAATCTAACCAAAGGAGTAGCATCTATTGAACATACTTTTTTTCTAGAGAGATCTTACCAACGATGTTTCAATGACGTCAAATTGTGTGGTCTGTTGCTGTGATGACATTGCATCTTGTTCAACCTACGGGTAATTTTAAACGGATCAATTCCAGACGGACAAAATGAGAAAATAATTTTGAAACCGTGCATAGAACTGAACTTACTGTAATAGAAGATTCGAGGGGAGATTCTGTAATTTGCGGAGGCGGTTCATGTCCTGCGAGTTCACATGAAAGTTGGAGTTTTTTGTTATCCTAGAAAACAATGATATCAAAATTTCAAAAAACCATAGGTCTGTCTGTCTCTGTATATGTTCGTGTATGTGTGTTGTGTAACGAACTTTGTCAATGCTGCCCTGTCCACATTTCTCATCCGATTTTCGAGGTTCTTTGTTAGTTCGATGCTGATTTGAATCTCGTAATTGTACAACAATTTTTTTTTTTTTTAAACTAGCTTTGGAATATTTGTCAGAGATTTCAAAATTTCAATACGGAAGGGGTGGATGGAGGGGAGAATGCTGATAAATCCTGATGTTTACGCTATTCTCATCTGATTTTCGTGATTCTTTTTTCTTCCCCACTACCGAAGGTAGGGAAGCTTTGTGTTCGTGATGGAAGTCGAAAAAATGTTTTCTTCCAAAATCAAAATTTCCACTTGCTTTATGCGTGTCAGAGTTTGCTGATCAATTTTGGTTCCGTGTCTGTCCGTCTGTCTATCTGATGTCTGTAGGTCAGTCTGTCCGTCTGTTGTAAATCCTTGTCACCCAAAACTATACCAAGTTTCAGTCCGATTCCGATGACATTTTCAGAGATTGTGGGGGTTAGCTCCTAGACGGTCTCCTATAATTTTTGATGCCGTCGAATCAACAGTAGCTTGTGCGCATGCGCAACCACTAACAACCACTGTGCATGAGCGAAACTTATATTGATTGACACAGGCAAAACTCCGAGTCTAATGGACCGATTTATATGAAATTTTTAAGGATTGTGCGGTTTAGCTCCTAGGCGATCCCCTGCGAATTTCATTGCCGTTGGATTAATACTATCTAGACCGTGCGCATGCGCAAACATTAATTTCTTATAACGTCGACTCATCTATCATTTTGACTCGTACTTTGTTCTTCAACTAATTCTATACGTCCATGTTACAATATGTGAGGAAGCTCTATTGGCTGACTTTTTTGTTCAATGTAGAATTCGATCTAGTTTTGAAAAAAATGTCAAGAGTTTCAAACTTCGTTATGGAAGGGAGTGAGTGGAAGTGGTAATATCAATCGTGATATTTACACTATTGTCATATGATTTTCGTGATTCTTTACTTTTTCTTTTTCATTTTCTGTACAATTAAGAATGCGATCTAGTTTTGGAATACATGTCAGGAGTTTTAAATTTCATTATGGTAGGGGGTGAATGGAGAGAGTCTTAGTAATAAATTATGTTTTCACTATTTTTCGTCTGTTTTTTTCTTTTTCATTTTTCAATCCAGATTTCATTTCAGTTATTCAAGAAACCTCGGAAGGTTCAATGGATGGGGTTAAATGAAGCGGGTAGGAAGAGGAGTGATGGAGGAAATGAATTCTACATACTTTTCTCAACCGATTCTTATGATCGAACTATTCTATGTTGATAGAAGTGTTTGGTCGCTTGGTCGAACCACCCTCAGTAAATTAAAATGTAATAACGGGGGGGATGAGGAGGAATACGGATATATAGCAACAATTTCAACTAATTTGTAAAAGTGGGTTTGAGGGGAGGAATCCCCTCAGGACCCCGGACGAGGGTGTTACCAGAATGAGACATATTATAAGATGGAATTGTGCCTATAAATGAATTGTTTGTGTTGAGATGAAATATAATGTTGAATGATATATATATTAATTGCTATTCAATTCTTAGCCCGACCCCAACAACTTTTTTTGTAACGTCCGTGACGAAATTAACGATGATTTTCACGTACAACCAGTACCAGTTGAGTAGTTGCTATAGATGACATGGCTTCCAATCGTCCAACCATAGCAAACGACTCATTATATCACCTGGTTACCCCACGCAAAAAAAAGACAAGATAGACACGAAAAATTACATCAGTTACTTCAGTTACCATCGTCCTATGTTCGCTATCGCTAGACACGATCAAGAATCTTTGTTGTTACCCGAAAGTAAAATAAATGTAAAATGAACGAATAAAAATGTACAAAAGAGAAAAAAACGACTTTATTTTTTGAGCGTTTTCAGGCTTAGAATTGCATAGCAAATTATCCTCGTTTTCTACGCAGTACAAAAGAGAAAAGATCCGGGGGGTCCAGGGGGGCGAAGCCCCCCGGCGAGGCGCGAAGCGCCAAGTATATATATATGTATATATATATATATATATATATATATATATATATATATATATATAAATATATATATATATATATATATATATATATATATATATATATTAGCTGCTCCAGCTTGTTTCGCTCTTTTACCCCCCCCCCCCATTCAGGGTGTATTACAATTGAAACATGTGGGATTTGTGATTACTTATTTTGCCAATCCAATTTATTTACATTCTTTACATATACAGGGTGTCTCACCAGACAAAGTCGCTCCCTCTAAGACCGTAATTTTTGGAGATTTTTTATTTCTTTATTTCTTCTTGAATCTGCATTTTCTTTTCCAAGGATCTCAAATATTACCACGTTGCATTGCGAACGTGCGCAAACATTCGCAATTCAAATCAACTTCGTTATTTTAAATGGGAACCCCCATTTTTTATTGCAGATTTGAATTCTACGTGAAATTACATGAAAAAATAACCCATCTCTCGATTTTTTAAGTGCGCGCAAACGGGCTTGATCCCGCTCTAAAAGTGCGATAAATGTGAGATGCTGACTTTTTGAAGATACTCAATTGCCACATGTAATACGCGATTGTGGGGTATTTTTACCCTCGCAAAAACCATCCCAAAAAACGTCTCTTTATGGGGTATATTTTAATGAGAAAAAAACGAAAAGTTTTTCGTCGGAATTTTCGAGAAAACAGGTCCTCCCGTTAAATTTACATTTTTTAGCAGAATATTTCTCAATCAATGTTCATTTACTATAAAACAGAACATTAAAAAAGTGTATATACGAAATTATGCTGAAAAATGTAAGTAATTAAATTTCATAAAAATGTGCTAAAAAATGTATAACAACAGCAAAAAAGTTAAAAAAGCGAAATCTCTTTCTGAATAGCATAATACCATAAATTATAATACCATAATTGACAGAAATTCGCTCATACGATCATGCTGCATGAGGGGAATATTTTTTTCATATTATTTAAGTATGATGTTAGTCTACTTGTTTTTAAACTTTAGCACTTTGTGTGACCAGAAATGGTTGACAATAGTGGTAAACAACTTTTTCTAAATAATATTCGGTAATGCATACCAAGTTTAAAGTTTCAAACAATTGTTTGCTGCTTTTACAGATTTTTATTGCATATTTTATAGAAATTTAAGTACAGTTTTTCTACACAATTTTGTGTACAAATTTCTGATTTTTCTGGTTAATAGTTGAAAGAATTCCACTTGCTTTTTGCGTTTCAGAAATTTCTGATCAATTTGGTTTTCGTGTCTGTTTTCCTAATGTCTGTCTGTGTCTCTGTGGTCATCCTTGTTACCTACGTCAAAAACTCTAGTTTCAGCCCAAACGTTAAATAAAAATATAAATAAATAAAAATAAATAAAATAATAATGTTTCTATGTATTAGATTTTTGGAATCTTTCTTTGTATCTTGAAATGAAAACCGACAAATGTTGAGGGGCGTTAATACTTTTTCTTGGTTTCATTTTAAAAGAAATAATAATAATAATAAACCAAAAATACAGATCCTTCTACAAGGTATCACTAACTATCGGCAATAATGGTATAGGTACCTACCTAACTATTTATGTAGATCGTGTACCGTAGTCACAATGTTTTGTATGTGAAACTAATTACATGAATTATATGATAGATCATCTCCTAGTCTATAATTTGTTATTATACAGCACTTACCTTCTTCTGCCAACGGTTAAAATGATATTTTCCTTTCTTTAGGGGTCGGTAGCGCTTCCCATGTTTGTTTCGATTGGCCATGATCGCACAAAAAATAATAAAGTAAAGCACCTTAGAATAAAGAAAAAATCGGAGAAAAATAAAACAAATAAGATTTTTTGCGTTAGACGTCACGATCTAAGTCAACTGGAGTGTAAAATTTTATCAGTGGGGAGGTGAACAGTGCATAGGAGAGGGTGGGCAGGAGTGGGGCGGAGAAAAGGCATTGACCTCCAGCGCAAAAGGGAGGTTGATTCCCGCGCTTTTCATGCTCACCTACGCTACCTCTTGACTGCGCGGTAAACTAAACCAAGCTAGCACCGACGGCGACAATCAGCGCGCTCCGTCGGCTCAAGTCAGGTTCCCAACTCGCGTTTGCACAGCCTTAAAGGCAATTCTTAGGCCTTTTATGGCCCGGAAAGTGAACGGCGGACGGACGTTTCAAATTAGGATTCTACGCACCTTGAAACGTAAAGTGACAATGTTTGGGGGGGGGGGGGGGGGGGGGGGTTATAAAAATTGTTTGCTACACGATCACATAGGCTTATTATTGGAAATAATAAACCGAAACGTGTGTGTGTGCGCGCGTGCGCGCGCGCGCGTGTGTTACAAATTTTGTAGACACTGCCCCGGCCACAATTCTCTACCGATTTTCGAGGTTCTTTCTTCGTTCGATCCAAATATTAGTTTAGTTACGCATCGAACCCCGGAAATGTTGAATTTCATCAAGGAAGAGGGGAAATGGAGGGTGTAAAGCTGATAAATTGTGTTTTTTCGACTAATTCAGTCGACGCCACCGAGACTACAATACTGTCAACCGATTCTCGTGATTCTCATTTTGTTCAATTCCTTATGTTAGTGTAGTTGAACAAACCAAAGGGGGGGGGGGGGGGGTTAGAGAGGATAATCACCGATTCTTTCAACCGCTGCCCAAGCCTCGACCGATTTTCGTGATTCTTATGTTGTTCCATTACGAATTCGATATAGTTTTGGAACGTATATCAGGAGTTTTAAATTTCAATATGGAAGAGGGTGATTGGAGGGGGAGATTAATACTAATAAATCGTAATGTCATAACTATTATCGTCAAAAATGATGAATTTCGTCATGAAACAGAGCTTCCGATAACACAGTTTTACTTTCTGCGCAATATCTCAAAGACGCCGCTTCCGTGGGCGATTCAAACGTATATATTCGAGGTGAAGTGTATTACGCGATCTGATGTCAGCAAACTGATACACGTGTAGGTGATTTGAGTGGAGATTGTGTGCCGTCCCGCTGCCCACTCTCGGAACCTTTCTTTCCTATTCGTTTCACCGCAGGAAATAGACGAGCATTGGAGCCGGTCGAGCGGAAAACGCGAGGTGAAGGAAGAGTGATGTAGCGGAGAAAGATGGGATGAAAGATGGAAGGCAAAGGATCGCTTTGTATCCTCGACATCGCATTTCTCCCGAGGACTCGTACTCGTATCGCCTCTTATCATTATCACACGAAGCCAAAACACATAATAGACGTGTGACGGAGTATTAACTCCACGCTTGAAACCTGCATTTTATTCTTTCCTTCAAGTTAATACCTGCTCCATAGTAATTGTATGGTTCCTATAGGAGGTGTTTGTTGTTGCTTGAGATCACTTCAATGAATCAAATGAGCCCACCCGGATTGTGATACGTTCATCCGTTCGCTCTAAAGGGAAAAAGTCCAGTCATGCAGCATGACCCCATGAGCGAATTTTTGACAATTTTATTCATTCATTTATTCTCTTTTTTTTTTTTTTTTTTTTTTCAACAAGCACCTACTACCTACGTTTTATACAGCATGGTTCTAGGATTGGTTATATAGGGATACTTCCATAAGAGTAGTTCAATCTGAATTTGGACAATGTTTCATGCAAATATTACCGATTTTTACAACTAGCGAACGGCATTATTTCGATTTTTGACTGATTTTTCAACTTTGACATTTTTAAAAACTTGATACATATTCTTATAGGAAATTTTACGCTGATTCCGAATATACCACATGTTAGTATGCTGAAAAAATTATTTCGCACAACAAATCGTAAAAAACAGGTTATTTTGAAATTTTTGACTACATTTTTGAAAATTTCAACCCGAAGATGTAATCCGATATCCGATCATGCTGGCCAACGAACTCGAACTTTCGTTTTGTATCCTTAACATTTTAAAATTTGTTTGAAGTTTCGGTTCTTTTCCGTTAATTCACTACCACCCCATTTATTGGTTTCCGTTAATTCACTAGCTTGATATATATTCTATTGTTCTAAAAACTGTTCCCCAATCATTTTTACGCTCACTGTGGTAAAATAGATCAAAATGTTGTATATAGTTTGGTGGTCTGGATGCTCGCAAGCTCGCATCTAAAAAATACATTACATCAAGTAGTCAATCCCTTAGTAAAAACTCAGATTAGTTGGAACATGTAGGTCTGAATGATTTGTATAGTTTGGTGGTCTGGATGCTCGCAAGCTCGCATCTCAAAATTACATAACATCAAGTAGACAATCCCTTAGTAAAAATACAGGTTAGTTGGACACACAGGTCAGAATGAACGAATGGTAGTGAATTAACGGAAAAGGTCCGAAGTTTCTAGCACAATTCTACGGACAGTTATCGTCTGGAATGACACATACATATATACATACATACATATATACATTAAAAAATGCGTTAAACTTCAGAATATGATTCAGAATAGCCTGAAACGGATTTCTGCATAAAATTCTTTCAAAAATTCACATACTACGAATTTTGAGGCGAGAGCAATAGCTTAATTTTCTTCAAAAATTCGCTAAAAGAAAGATGAAGAAAACGTCAACGTGAAAGTGCACGAGAACTGGTGTCAACTTGCGAATTAAAAATTGCCCTATAAACTACGAAAAATCAGCTGATATAATTCAACGGAAATTCTCAATTCACAAAATCGAGTTTATCATAACTGTTGTCACATAATATGACATGTAGGGTGTCCCGCATATGGTGGTCAGTATTTCAGAGGTAGAATCTGAAACTCTTCAGTAGAAATTTTAAGCTTCGTTTCAGTGCGCGTTCTGACAATTCTCGAACTCATCAGAACTGAGACGGAAAATCCCGGGGAGTTCCGGAACTTGCGGAACCGCCTTCTGCACTGCAAAAGATTTCAGGTAATGGTAGAGGGTGCTCACCTGATAACAGTGAGCTAACTCCTCCCCGAGCCCACGGCTCATTCTAAAATTGAAAACAAAGTCTTCACCGTCGAATCTAGGCACAATTTCGTCGAAAACATTCGAGTTTCGTGGATGTAGACGAGATTCAACTACAACTTCAAACTCGTCCTCATCGTCTACAAACCATGAAACTTCACCACCATCGTCGAAACTGTCGCTCTCATAACTTAAGGGCCGATTACACGAGCAACAAAAGTTGCGCAACTCCAAAAAAATTGAACTAGAAAAGTTGTAAACAACACGAAGCAATAAAATTGCCTCGTGTTGCGTCAAGATGTTGCAAGGAATTAATTGCGCTGTGTTGCACCAAAAAGTTGAGCAATACAAATTGCTCAATTTTTTCGTTTACACGGGCGACAACAGTTCGCGCCATGGACGGTGAAGAGGTGGTCGTCGCTGCTGCTGTGGTCGTCGTCGCTGCTGCAGCCAACCAAAGGAAAAAGAGGGGAATTTGACAGCGCCAGTTTCTGAGCCAGAGAGAATGTGGGTTGGCTCTCACCTCTGAAATTCTTTCACGTCAATATTTGCTCATAAGGTCATGCTGCACAAATAAACTCCTATCTTCGCTACGTTAAAGTTCTCTCATGGGGCAATGCTGCACCCCACCAGTGCAGTTTCACGTCAATATTTGCTCATAAGGCCATGCTGCACATATAAACTCCTATCTTTCCTACGTTAAAATTCTCTCATGAGGCAATGCTGAACCCCACCAGTGCAGTTTCACGTCAATATTTGCTCATAAGGCCATGCTGCACACATAAACTCCTATCTTTCCTATGTTGAAATTCTCTCATGAGGCACTTCTGCACCCCATCAGTGCAGTTTCACGTCAGTATTCGCTCATAAGGCCATGCTGCACCCCATCAGTGCAGTTTCACGTCAATATTTGCTCATAAGGCCATGTTGCACAAATAAACTCCTATCTTTCCTACGTTAAAATTCTCTCATGAGGCAATGCTGCACCCAATCAGTGCAGTTTCACGTCAATATTTGCTCATAAGGCCATACTGCACAAATAAACTCTCAATGTGATTGGCTGTTTCGTTCCCTCTCCCGACCCAAGGCCGAAAAATTGCCGCAATAGTGCAATAATTTTCCAAACCCCTTGGACTTCATTTCAACACGATGCAACAGTTGCCGAGAGGGCTCGTGGGCCTGAAATGTTGTACAACTCCCGTCAATTAATTGCGTGCAATCTTCGGCAATTTTTTCGAGGAGAGAATAGTTGTCCAACTTTTTTGAAATAGTGTGCAATACTTTTTTCTGCAATTATTGCCGGAAAAAATCGCTCGTGTAAACGGGCCTTTAACGAGCTACTAGTTGACATTTCGATGAAGAAGTTCAAGTGAAGAACAGCGAACAGAACAAAGCGAATATTTCCAGGGAAAATTACAGGGAACAGGCGGCAACCAAAGCCGAAGAGAGCGTACTGTTTACTCCGAAAAATTGTTAAGTGCGCATGCGTTAACTGCTTCCTTGCGTTCGAGTTCTGACACTTCCGAAAAAATCGGGGACTGTCAGAACCGTTCGGAACAGGGTTCGCAAAACACTGCGAACGCCGAACTCAGCGTTTTGGTACTGGGCGTTCTGGCACTGCGAACGACTATAACGTACCAGGTGGCACATAATTATTTATTTAAACCTAGATGTATTTAATATTTAACCTTCATCCAGTAAAATATGATCATATGGAAATTGTCGTACTTTTGCATGTATTATTCATGTCAAACTGCATCCGAGTCTACTTATTGCAAGCGGAATTATTGTTTTCACTCTCGGCCGAGTCACCGAAAAATCGGAATTTCGCGGAAGTTCGCCAAAATTGAAATTCCCGTACTTTCTTACGTTTTATACCATTCTGAACAACTTTGGTTTCATGTCTGTCTGTCAGAATTTAGTTTAAAAACAACGATTTCATAATTTCTCCCTTGAGGGGGAAAAACATTAAATCATGTTTAATGTTTTTCCCTCGCAAGGGAGAAATTAGATATAGTTTTTTAAGGTCAAGAAAAAAGAAAAGATTCTAATTAACCAAAACAATTTATTATATTTATATACATTTTTATTTTACCATTAGATATTTCCGATGGGACTCATACCAAAGTACGCTTGCATACGAGTCTGCAACACATTGGGACATTTTATGTCTTTAGTTGCAGACTCGTATGCAAGCTCTAAGAGCCACTCAGCTGATCCGGACCCTGGGCATCGTCAAGCAAATGTCCTAAAGAGGCTACATACGAAATTACAGCTTCCTAGAGTGTAAAGCATAGAAATTAGCTCTAAGAGCCACTCATCTGATCCGGACCCTGGGCATCGTCAAGTAAATGTCCTAAAGAGGCAACATGCGAAATTACAGCTTGCTAGAGTGTAAAGCATAAAAAATAGCTTTAAGAGCCACTCATCTGATCCGGACCCTGGGCATCGTCAAGTAAATGTCCTAAAGAGGCTACAAGCGAAATTACAGCTTGCTAGAGTGTAAAGCATAAAAAATAGCTTTAAGATCCACTCATCTGATCCGGACCCTGGATACACACGAAATTACAGCTTCCTAGAGCGTAATGCATAGAAATTAGGTTTAAGAGCCACTCATCTGATCCGGACCCTGGGCATCGTCACGTAAATGTCCTAAAGAGGCTACATACGAAATTACAGCTTCCTAGAGTGTAAAGCATAAAAAATAGCTTTAAGAGCCACTCATCTGATCCGGACCCTGGGCATCGTCAAGTAAATGTCCTGAAGAGGCTACATACAAAATTACAGCTTCCTAGAGTGTAAAGTATAGAAATTACCTATTAAAATGATTTAACCACCGCTTCACAAATCAAACCGTTCTCGCAATATTCGGATCACCTGCTATGAATCAAATCATCGAAACACCAACTCAATGAAATCATCAGAAATTAACAAGCGGTTGCAATCATGTTCACAATATCAATTATTGAGAATGATCACCTGAGTGTACACAATTATTCAAATAACCATGCTCATAACTCAGCTTGTTGGCCACGCACTTCGCAGTAGTTAACATAATATGGTTGGATAAATCGAGATCTTTCGAACGAATGGTCAACGAATTTTGTGGGATGAAAAACGACGAAGTACCATTTCCCTAGCAACGACTCGGTTGTAAGCGGAAATCATCAGAAAAAAAACGTTGCAGATTTGCGTGTCGTGTCGGAATTCACAGAACGACCCCCAGCCCTAAAACATTAAACATGTTAAAAATGACAAAACTTAGTTTATTTTTTAATCAACTGACGAAACCGAAATTACTTCAATGAAATTTCAATCTTAACTTGAAAAGTTACTAGAAAAATAAATTCATCTTGACTTGATTTCTCAAGCTACGGTGTTACTGGCTGTCCAGGCTTTGATTGTAAATCGGTGAAATTGGAAGTATACACAAATATCACCGTCGTGTACCTACTGTATACATAAAAACGGACGGTAGACCTACGGTTCTACAGTCCGATCATTTAATAATGATTAATTTTACACATTATTAGTTCATTATGGTTACTTAGCAATATTAGTTTATAACTGAGCGTAATAAATCAGCTTTCCTTGACACTACAGAGGCTTAGGGATTATGAGATGCTGTGATAAAGTGAGAGCATTCCAAAAAGTGGCTAACGATTTTCCTGCTATGAAAACTAAGGGAGTTACACTTCCCTAGTAACGCATTGGTTGTACGTGAAAATCAATAGAAAACCCCACCGTGACGTGACGAAGACAAATGGAAACGTCCTGTTAATTATTAAATGATAAAACTTTTCACTACGTTGAAATGAAAACACACATTCACAGGTCAGATACGAAGGAATAATTTTATTGAAAAAAGCCACAGTTCCTTTGAGCCTGACGGCTAAAATTAAAAAACATGAATATGCTTTAGCCGTACACGACTCACTCCTCGTCGATTCTCTGAACCCGACCCCCCATCGGCCTCTGAACTCTGTTTATCATTCAAAACAAAAAAAATGTTTTAGCTCCTCGCTCTCACTTTATTATAGAAATGATCACGACCATTGAGCTCTTGTGAGATGATGATCTCCTAATAGAAACTCGCGAGTAAACATTCACTTTATTATAGAAATGATCACGACGATTGAGCTCTTGTGAGATGATGATCTCCTAATAGAAACTCGCGAGTAAACATTCACTTTATTATAGAAAGAGGCTAAAGAGGCTACATACGAAATTACAGCTTCCTATAGTGTAAAGTATAGAAATTACCTATTAAAATAAAATTATCGAAACACCAGCTCAATGAAATCATCAGAAATTAACAAGCGGTTGCAATCATGTTCACAATATCAATAATTGAGAATGATCACCTGTGTGTAAACAATTATTCATATAACCATGCTCATAACTCAGCTAGTTGGCCACGCACTTCGCAGTAGTTAATATAGTATGGTTGGATAAATCGAGAGCTTTCGAACGAATGGTCAACGAATTTTGTGGGATGAAAAACGACGAAGTATCATATCCGACGACGACTCGGTTGTAAGCGGAAATCATCACAATTATTGGCGCTACTTTCTTTGCACTCTCGTGGGACATTTTTCGGTAGTTAGGTCACGGCTAAAGCATATTCATGCTAAAAGTAAATAATTTATATAACCACGAAACCAAACGTAATAACTATTAATTGACTGTAGTGGAAAAATTTTCACTACGTTGAAATGAGAACACACATTCACAGGTCAGATACGAAGGGATAATTTTATTGAAAAAAGTAAATAATTTATATAACCACGAAACCAAACGTAATAACTATCAATTGACTGTAGTGGAAACCACTAAAATCATCATCATTGATCGCATGTCGCTGGTCGAAATAATCTTCAAATGACTCCAGCAATGAGTAGCCTGTGGCTTACTTGAATTCTCGTTTTGTTTTTATAGGATTGGCTTAGCTAAAAATCCTCTTGCATTGTGCATTTGAGTGAGGGAAGGCAAATACGTTCGGAAAAAAAAACTGCAAATAAGTCCATCCCATTCAGTCATAAAATGGAGTTCTGATGGGGAAAAAAGTACAATTCACACGTAGCCTGAGGTGGTTTAGCGAGTTTTCGTATTTTTTTCCTTCCGTGAGTGCTCTCTGAGTCCTCCCCCGCGTTTCAATTCAGAGCCTTTTTTTCAAACGTGTGAGACCAACAGTTGGGTCGTTCGCCAATTTCCAATTTCAGGCGGGGAAGCCCTCAGGTTATGGACCGTTTGATCGAGTTGGCAAATTAACCATCGCGACCGGAGGATTCGCGCCTGCACCGGCACCCGGTAGTAAGCGGTCGTCAGAAAATTAGAAATTCCCTTCGTTGGGGTTTTACGGGGTTGTAATTACCCTTTCATGAGGTGCCGCGTTGTCGTTGTCATTAATGACGACTCTCAGCACGTTCACGAGTCGAGCTGAATGGGTCCCTCAGGCCGGCCCACAGTGTTTCGACTAATGTGTTTCAGATGGAGAAAAGTCAATTCAATTCAATTTTATTGCATATCTCGTGGGTATTACAAGAAGTTCCTTAAATACATATAAAAAACGCTGCAAATTATTCCACAAAGGTTTATTATTTTTTCAATTGAGTATGATCGTAGTTTTAGTTGGCTTGCGTACGTCATAAGGCCCGTCCAGACTCCTCGGCGTGTCCTATTTCGAGTTGCCACAACCTATACTTCTATAATTACCTATATACGCATGTTTATATTTCTCGATTTAAGCTCCTATCTATTCAAATAATTATTGCCTTAATAATATCATTATCTAAGTACGTACGAAAAGTCGAGAGAATATGTTATTAAATATGCGTAGGAAAAGCAGTGGTATTAACACACAAATATGACCTAGAAAAAAACATATATTCATGCCTCGAAGGAACGCCGTACCCACCTCATGGTGCCGCGGTGTATTATATGGGTATAACACGTAAAAGTAATAAATATCCATTCTCCTACACTCCTCTGCTACGCCCCTGGTCACCCCAGACACCACAAGGTGCCGCGGCGCCTCCTCTCACTCCACCCCCCGCTCACCCCCCCTCACCACCAACCGTGACCCCCTGCCAAGTGTGCCAGGCGTGCGTGCGTGCGTAAGTCTAACACTCAAAGCCTCGAAAAAGACACTTTTCGCCCGTTTTTGGCCCATAGCATCTATGCGAGTAAAGCGATCGGGATGGTTAAACGTTAGGACCAACTAG
Organism: Adelphocoris suturalis; assembly: GCA_030762985.1. NCBI lineage: Eukaryota > Metazoa > Arthropoda > Insecta > Hemiptera > Miridae > Adelphocoris > Adelphocoris suturalis. The sequence goes on from CM061043.1 coordinate 10,513,753, forward strand.
ACCCCAAATGGAGTCTATGTGCGAAAGAACGGGTTTTTTAAGTCAATTCTTAGGCCTTTTATGGCCCGGACGGCGGACGGCGAACGGCGGACGGACATTTCAAATTTGGATTCTACGCACCTTGAAACGTAAGTGACAAAGTTTGAGGGGGGGTTATACAAATTTTTAGCTACACGATCACATAGGCTTATTATTGGAAATAATAAACCAAAAATCAATTCAATTCAATCCAATTTTATTGTATAACCCGTAGGTATTACAAGGAGTTCCTTAAATACATATTAAAAATAACTTTCTTATTTTCTATGGTTTTTGGCCTATTCTTGGTGATCAATCGACGCAAAGTTTAATTGACAACAACGGCAGGCCGCTCGTACTTTCTCTCTCATGAGAGAAGAGCTATGAGCATTGAAAATGTCTCAGTAATTTCAATGTTTTTTATAGTTTTAAATAAAATAACAATAAGAAAACATGAAATAATTATGGAAAAACAATTGAGGAGCTGACATGGGAAACGAGTTAAGTCCAAAAATCAAATTTCTATAGGAACTCCCTCTGAACTCTTATCAGATTTTTTTGGACATAATCTCTTCTCCATGTAAAGGTCACACATTTATTCAGGGTGCGATCTAGCAAGGACGGGAGGACCTAAGGCTGTTGGCGTGACTGTTAACTTGCACTTCGACGAAAAAAAATGTTCTTTGGATTTTTGGACTTAACTCGTTTTCCATGTCAGCTCCTCAATTACCGAATTCGCTGTAAGCCAGTCTCGATGATCCCCAATTCTTCCACGAATAAGAATTCACAGTTCTGAGGCGACATGGAGGGCGGCCCAGCGGCCCGCTGAAAACCTGCTGGCCGAATTGAAACGGACTCTTCAATAATAATACCTGTATTTAATGTTCTAAATAAACTTACATTAGGTACGTTAATTAAATGACTGATTTCATTGCTAGTATACGCAATCATTACAACACCATTTTTATAGGTTGCGTGTCGTTTTTTTCTTTGCGTAACAAAATTTCCGGTTGACCCGTCGACTAAGACATTTTCAATGTCAAAATACACGTGATTTCTGCCTCAACAAACAATGTTAGATTGTTGATCGTTTTCATGCTTCACCCTAGATATGGAAATCGTTGAGGAGGATATCTTGACTAGGGAATGGTTGCATTCAATGGACCTCAACTGTAACGTAAATTATGGTGACTTGCACTCTGGAGAGGTGTAAATATAATGGATTTATCCTCTCGCCTTAGAATGTAGAGAAAGAGCGAAAATATGTGATATCTTTAGTAAACATTGTTTATGATACAGAGTTCTCATTTTCGAAAAATGTATGGTAAAATGTGAAAAGGGTAGAAGTCGCAAAAAAAGTCCAGTCATGCAGCATGACCCCATGAGCGAATTTTTGAAGAAATCTTCGTCATTTCAGATCTTTGACATGAGATTTATGTACGTACGTGCTAGTATTAAAGCTACATCAAGTCCTAAAACAGTTGAGCGTAAAACATTGAAGAGAGCGACCGAGAGAATCGGAGGACGGAATATTTCATAGATTAAACTCATCAGTTGTGATTACTTTTTTTTTTTTTCAACAAGCACCTACTACCTACGTTTTAAACAGCATGGTTCTAGGATTGGTTATACAGGGATACTTCCATAAGAGTAGTTCAATCTGAATTTGGACAATGTTTCATGTTACCAACTTCATAGTTAATAAACTTTATTTGAGTAATATTCTGCTTAAAAAAATGAAAAAAAAATGTTTCATGCAAATATTACCCATTTTTACAACTAGCGAACGGCATTATTTCGATTTTTGACTGATTTTTCAACTTTGACATTTTTGAAAACTTGATACATATTCTTATAGGAAATCTTACGCTGATTCCGAATATACCACATGTTAGTATGCTGAAAAAATTATTTCGTACAACAAATCGCAAAAAACAGGCTATTTTGAAATTTTTGACTACATTTTTGAAAATTTCCATCCGAAGATGTAATCCGATCATGCTGGCCAACGAACTTGAACTTTCGTTTTGTGTCCTTAACATTTTAAAATTTGTTTGAAGTTTCTAGCACAATTCTACGGACAGTTATCGTCTGGAATGACACATACATACATACATACATAAAAAAAAGTCCAGTCATGCAGCATGACCCCATGAGCAAATTTTTGAAGAAATCTTCGATTTTTGACTGATTTTTCAACTTTGAAATTTTTGAAAACTTGATACATATTCTTATAGGAAATTTTACGCTGATTCCGAATATACCACATGTTAGTATGCTGAAAAAATTATTTCGCACAACAAATCGCAAAAAACAGGCTATTTTGAAATTTTTGACTACATTTTTGAAAATTTCAACCCGAAGATGTAATGCGATCATGCTGGCCAACGAACTTGAACTTTCGTTTTGTGTTCTTAACATTTTAAAATTTGTTTGAAGTTTCTAGCACAATTCTACGGACAGTTATCGTCTGGAATGACACATACATTTTTTTTTAACACAGAATGTGTTTTAGCCATGGACTAACTAGCCGAAAATGGAACGCGGGATGGTAACGAAATGTGTGACGGATGATTTTCACGTACAACCGAGTCGTTGCTAGGGATATGGTACTTCGTCGTTTTTCATCCCACAAAATTCGTTGACCATTCGTTCGAAAGCTCTCGATTTATCCAACAATATTATGTTAACTACTGCGAAGTGCGTGTCCAACAAACTGAGTTATGAGCATGGTTATATAAATAATTGTTTACACACAGGTGATCATTCTCAATAATTGATATTGTGAACATGATTGCAACCGCTTGTTAATTTCTGATGATTTCATTGAGCTTGTGTTTCGATGATTTGATTCATAGCAGGTGATCTGAGTATTACGAAAACGGTTTGATTTGTGAAGCGGAGGTTAAATAATTTGAATAGGTAATTTCTATACTTTACACTCTAGGAAGCTGTAATTTCGTTTGTAGCCTCTTTAGGACATTTACTTGACGATGCTCAGGGTCCGGATCAGATGTGTGGCTCTTAAAGCTAATTTCTATGCTTTACACTCTAGGAAGCTGTAATTTCGTATGTAGCCTCTTTAGGACATTTACTTGACGATGTCCAGGGTCCGGATCAGATGAGTGGCTTTTAAAGCTAATTTCTATACTTTACACTCTAGGAAGCTGTAATTTCGTATTTAGCCTCTTTAGGACATTTACTTGATAAATCGCTCTTGATTTATCACGAATTTATTTCGTATTTTTTTTCGTAGTTTCATACTATAACTATATAAATTGATGTTATAAATGAATAGTAAACAATGACGCTTTGGTTGTCACTTGGTTGCGCGACAACGCAAACACATTCTGTGTTTCAATAATTTCGTCCGAAGTATGTAAATAGAGGTAACCGGGGGTCCAGGGGGCTTGTTTTTTTTTTTTTTTTTTTTTTTTTTTCTTTTTTTTTACAAAACTCCCCTCAAAGGCGGAGGGGGCACACCATTAAATTAAAAAATAGACAAATAAAATGAAAAAAGTGGGGAGGACGCCCAGGTTTACCCGACGCCGGCTCTAGGGATAAGAGAAGTTGCAGGACGAGGAGGAAGAATTGGATGAAAGGAAGTTTCCCTATGAAATGACCACCAGTTCAAGTAATAACCCCTCAGGACGTGGGTGGTGATACCACGGAGTACTCCTGCCGAGATGCCCAACTCGAGTAACTCCGTGGCGCTTTTCCCGCACCACACCCCGCGCCATGACAAGGTCGCAGCCATGACCTTGATGTTATGAGGTGCCACTCCTTTTAGCTCAGATATCGCCTGTCGCAGATCATTTCTATCATATTTGTTTTTCTTAGCCCGCCAGGTCTGCTCCATGTCCACGCTGCCACTGACAACCTGGACATCCAGGATTATGGCAGACCCATCGGGCTTGACAGCAACGATATCCGGCTTCTTGCCCCGGTCACTCGGCATGTGATATAGTCTCTCTCTCTCAACAGCCCAACCGCTGGATGACAGAGCGCCTGCTATCTGCTTGGCAACCGCATCGTGACGGAGAATGCGGCCACCGTGAGTACGAGGGCACTGCTGCACTACATGATACAGGTTCTCATTTTTACCCCGACAGGCACGGCAAAGGGTATCCACTGTCCCGCGACTACTCCTCGAACACCTCACCGAGGTGGCCAATGTGGCCACCCGGACGGCATGAAAATGGCGGTAGTCGCGGGCCCCAATGCCCTCTGAAGCCCATTCTACCCACTGGGAAGAAATTGGGGATATACATATACACATACACATATATATATATACGTATATACATAAAAAAAAATGCGTTAAACTTCAGAATATGATTCAGAATAGCCTGAAACGGATTTCTGCATAAAAGTTTTTCAAAAAATCACATTCTACAAATTTTGAGGCGAGAGCAATAGCTTAATTTTCTTCAAAAATTCGCTAAAATGCGTTAAACTTCAGAATATGATTCAGAATAGCCTAAAACGGATTTCTGCTTAAAAGTTTTTCAAAAATTCACATTCTACAAATTTTGAGGCGAGAGCAATAGCATAATTTTCTTCAAAAATTCGCTAAAATGAGGTGATACTTAAGGGTTGCTTGTGGCGAAATTACCTGAGGCCCCAGGACGACTATGCATTTCGATGAAACTATTCTGGCTTTAAATGAAGAGCGTAGCGCACTCGTGTCGGTGCTAAAACATGAACACTTGAGGATTCGGCGAGAGATCGTATTTAGCGGAAAAACTGTTCTGTAATTTTGAATAATCAAAACGAGAAATTGTGGAGTGAAAAAGAGTAATAATTTAAGTGCACGAATCTTGAAGTAATTTGAATGGGTGGAGCGGCGAATAATGATTATGAGAGAGAGGGAAAAATATCCTATTATCTCTAGAGATATAATGGTGTAGCAGTTCGCGTGACGGTTCCCTACCTACCAAAGCTTTACTTTTGTTTAATACAATTTGCGCTCTCCAGTTAATTTGATTTACGATCGTATGTTCAGTATTCCAATAATAAATCAGTTCGTGTTTTTCCTCCGGCAAATAATTTGTTTTTCTTGTAAAATATAAGTTTGTCTTATTATTGATATAAGACCACAAAATTGGTGACCCCGATATTTCGTGCAAGTTTCGATCTTTACACGCGAGTGTCGATCTTTTCACACGAGTGTTGATCTTTGCTCGAGAGATTCGACTTTTCTCGCTAATAGATTTTCGCGAAAGTTGTGTTTTAATTTTGTGGTCTTATATCAATATTAAGGCAAACTTATATTTCACAAGAAAAACCGGAAGAAAAACACGAACTGATTTATTATTGGAATACTGAACATACGATCGTAAATCAAATTAACTAGAGAGCGCAAATTGTATAAACAAAATTGAAGCTTTGGTAGGTAGGTCACGCGAACTGCTACATCACTCCCCCCCCTAATGACGACATCAGAAAAACGTATTACTGGACGAATGAGTCGACCTGAGCGTGTTCTGGTGGGTTCTACACAATAGGATTGTAGGAAACCACAGCCTTCATCGCACAGAAGCAATTTCATCTAACTAAATCCAATTCAATTCAATTTTATTGTATAACCCGTAGGTATTACAAGGAGTTCCTTAAATACATATTAAAAATAGCACATTATCTTGCCTTCATTTCTGCCTCAACAAACAATGTTAGACTTTTACGTATGATGTGTCAAATAATTACTTATATAGGTCTACATAATTTACGTATAGTAAATGAGCAGTGCATAGTTAACATACATTACAATCAATATTGCCTGCACTCCACAGCCCAATTTCAATAATACTCCCGAGTCATTGCCAAAATTTCCAAAGCGGTGTTGTTGTTCGTTCTAGTAGATTTTTATCTTCTTCTTGGCCTGTTTTCAGAAAGTGTTGGGAGGGGACGGAGGAGGAGTATTCAGATTAATCTCCACTTCTGACCCAGTAGATGTAGAATCCTCCAACGTACTTCGTCCATAGTGAATGATAAGTTTTTTTTTCCATCAACCAGTAGTTCATCTCCAATCAAGACGGCATGCTTCCCGTCTTTTCTTGCTTGAAACAACTTGGGCAAGAGATGCTTCCTAAATGCGGAGCATTCGTCTGTCGACGACGGAGTGTTCGTCTGTCGTAGAACTTGGATGTATTAAATTGGGATCCCTTGAACTTGGAAATGTTCTAGCGTACTTTAGATTTAGAGAAATTATTAGCAAAATGAATGTGAACTGGTCTACTTCTACAGGGTGCGGCAGAGAGGACGGACGGTTTTAAAAAAATCATAAAATAGTTAATTTTTACTCAAAAACAAATTTATTGATGCAATAAGGTTCGCAAGGAAATAGCATTTGAGACAGTCAAGTGTGAAAAATCATATCAGGCATGTGGTGGCCGAAATTGTTGATGCAGTGCTGGAGGCGTTCTTGGAAGTTCGCGTAGACTCTCTCCAATATAGCTCTCTCAACTTGATGTTCACCGACTTCTTTTTCCCTGAATTACGACGGCGAATTGTTCCAACCCGACGTGTGTGGTTCCAGCAGGATGGGGCGACCGCCCACACAGCCAGAGCATCAATGGACGTTATTCGCCCTCTCTTCCCTGGTCGTCTTATTTCCAGGTTTGGCGATGTTCATTGGCCTCCTCCGTCCCTAGATTCAACCATATGCGATTTTTTCTTAAGGGCGACACTGAAGGCTAGAGTATACGAGAACAAGCCCCGATCTCTGGACGAATTGAAGGACGCAATGCGCGTGGAAGTCGCCCAATTTGAGAGAGCTATGTTGGAGAGAGTCTACACGAACTTCCAAGAACGCCTCGAGCACTGCATCATCGATTTCGACCACCTGATGTGATTTTTCACACTTAACTGTCTCAAATACTACTTCCTTGCGAACCTGATTGCATCAATATCGTTTTTGAGTAAAAATTAACTATTTTATGATTTTTTTAAAACCGACCGTCCTCTCTGCCGCACCCAGAATATTAGATGGTGCATAAAAGTCTTACACCTATAACTTCATAATCCTCAAGAACGCAATTTAATTCTGTTCTGAAAATGGTTTCGGAATTATGTCCACCAAAACTTCGAAACACTCGATCGAAACACTGTGCGGCCTACAGATTCGCAGGCTGAGTTTGTGTTCGCCTGCTCACCTCTTTGGGATAATCGATGAAACCGTCCTGATTTCTATGGGGGTCACGTTCGGAATCCCACATTCCCAGTTTTCTTCGTTCGTTGACCACAACTCTCAGCAAATTTTGGTATGGATATGTATATGGGCTGGGCGTCATGTGTTTTAGCGAATTTTTGAAGAAAATTAAGCTATTGCTCGCGCCTCAAAATTTGTAGAATGTGAATTTTTGAAAAAAATTTATGCAGAAATCCGTTTCAGAGTATTGTGAATCATATTCTGAAGTTTAACGTATTTTTTTATGTATGTATGTATGTATATATGTATGTATGTGTCATTCCAGACGATAACTGTCGGTAGAATTGTGCTAGAAACTTCAAACAAATTTTAGAATGTTAACGACACAAAGAGAAAGTTCAAGTTCGTTGGCCAGCATGATCGGATTACATCTTCGTGTTGAAATTTTCAAAAATGTAGTCAAAATTTTCAAAATAGCCTGTTTTTTGCGATTTGTTGTGCGAAATAATTTTTTCAGCATACTAACATGTGATATATTCGGAATCAGCGTGAAATTTCCTTTAACAATATGTATCAAGTTTTCAAAAATTTCAAAGTTGAAAAATCAGTCAAAAATCGAAATAATGCCGTTCGGTAGTTGTAAAAATTGGTAATATTTGCATGAAACATTGTCCAAATTCAGATTGAACTACTCTTATGGAAGTATCCCGGTATAACCAATCGTAGAACCATGCTGTTTAAAACGTAGGTAGTAGGTGCTTGTTAAAAAAAAAAAAAAAAAAAAATGTAATCACAACTGATGAGTTTACTCTGTGAAATATTCCGTCCTCCGATTTTCTCGGTCGCTCTCTTTAATGATTTACGCTCAACTGTTTTAGGACTTGATGTAGCTTTAATACTGACTGTGGCTTAGAAAATATCAGCCATGAAATTATGAAGAAGTTCTATTCATGTACGTACTAGCACGCAGACCCAAGGCCTCACTCCACTCGGCAGTCAGTAACGTAAATATTCGCTCATGGGGTCATGCTGCATGACTGGTTTATTTTAATTAAATCCAATTTTCAGATCGATAATTGTAACGCGATGCCGATAAACGAATACGGTAACTATACTGCAGGAATGAAATCAAAAATCATCAGGAATTTTATTGGGGAGTTCCCAAATTGAATGGTTGTTTAAAGTCTCTTTGTTAGTGAGTCTCATCTGTTCATCCTAGGCAGTTAAAATTTGATAGGTTGACTCCCCGGGACATTAAGAGACGATCTAAACTATGGGATTATTCCTAATTTATATTTTTTAGCAGACTACCGCTCAAGTAAAGCTTATTTTCTACAAAATAAACATTCAAAAATTTATGTACTTACAAAATTATGCAAAAAAGTACTTGATATTCATTAAAATTGGCTAAAAAGTCGATAAAAACTGCAAAAAAGCTAAAAATTAAAAACCTTTTTTTTAATAACAGATTATTATTTTGATTATGTGTTTGTATAAAAATTGATAGATAACAGTTTCCTTGCACTCAAAAAGCTCAATTTCAAAACAATTTAACATTATACAATACGATAATTTAACATAATGTTTTTGTGCTGTGTTTCATAAATCAATCAGACGTAATTTAGTTCAGCCATATAATTTCTGTCTTGAAATTAAAACTAAGGAACCTCATCGGAAGAAACTCCGTCTTATTAATGTTTGAAGCGTCTGATTTTCAATGCCTCAAAATGAAAGTAATAATTCTCCTGAAGGAAAGAATATTATTTTGAGCTATATTAAACTTGAACGTAGCATCACACATAAAAGGTTCGTCCAGATAATTATTTTGACTGAATAGAGCTGCTTCAACCAACAGATGGAAGATATTAAATTCCGACGAGCCTGCTTATTCCTGATTCTCTGAAAGCGCGGGTCGGCGATTGAGTTTTGACCCTCAAAAAGTTTTGTTTGTCGGGATCGCCGAGGCAAATTGTTCGTTTCCAATGGAAATTCATGTGAAGTTTCGCTTGAAGGGATTTTTAAAGGTGTATTCCTAATTCAGTATGTCGTTTGTGGAGCTTGCGGCTAAAAGTTTCATAAACAGACCTCGTAGCCGCTCTATAAAGTTTCATCAGGTTGGAATTCGGATGTTTTGCATTTCACGGTTGTCATGTTGCGTTAAAGCGGTATCCAGAACGTTAGTAAGCTGTATGGGGTCTCAGATTTGGAGGTGCCTTCTATTCCACTGGATCAGGTGACAGATTCCGAGGCGATTCTTAAGGGCCCCATACACTATGGGATCGCCTGCAGGCCGTCGCCTCAACTTACGACCAATATCGCTGAGCTCCCTTCACTACCAGTCAACGGCCTGCAGGCCGCACTAAACTGCCGATCATCGCCTGAACATCGCACACACTATCTGTCCTGCAGGCGGACTGTCGGACAGGAATCAGGACTGCAGGCGAACCTCAGTTCGCCACTATGCTTCGATGGAAACGTTGCGCGGTTTATTTACTGTCAGTTTTTGATGAACCCCCAGAAAAAAGAATTTGGGTGAAAAATTTCTGGTTTTGGACCAATTTTCAAATTCAGAACGAATGCAATCGCTGAATTTTTTGTGAGAATTCGCTTAAAAAAAAAAAAAATGCAGTACTAAAATTAGCGATTTTTAAATAGACATCCCAAAACGGTTTTTGAACAAAAATTTTAAATTTTGGACCACTATTCAAAAATCGGAACGAACGCAATAGCTTAATTTTTTTATAAATTTGCTTTAAAAAATGAATAAATGAATTAAAAAAATAAATAAATAAAAAGAATGAAAAAATGAAAATTTGCTAAAAATCAATTTTTAAAATGAAAACAAGGCATCCGATGTTTCGCAGACTCCGAATATTATTGATGATCTACATGAATAAGTACTTACGGATAGTGGTTCATCACTCCCAATCGTAGATCTGGTTTCTTCTTGGTCGGCAGTGAACAGTAGTAAGTCGACGAGCCCGACTTCTGACTTTTCACTTTTTTCAGCTCTTTCCGGAACGCGGATCTCAAATTGTTGATCTTCTTTTTAACCATATCCACGGTAGCTGACGGCACGGTTTTCTGATAGAATTTCAATAAAACGTCGTACGCCTCGTCCCGTAATCTTTTATTGGCGTACGCATCGTCCTTAATTTTCCACAAACACGGATAGGCCCGATAAATCTCAATAAATGCCGAAATAAAAGTAGGTTTCCCGTCCATCCTCGCCGTCAGTCCGCTGTCAGTCCAATTTCGGCTTGTGAAAACACGCTCAAAATTGATCGCACAGAAAACTGACGAAAACGGGGAAAAAAAGAGCCGACGGATCACGCGCCTGCAGGCCAACTGATAGTGTGGGGCGGGGAGCATTTGCGATCATGATCTGACAGATCCTTGCCTGTCGCGGATCTCTCATCGGATCCTCGCCGGCCCTTTGCCCACACACCTTCAGTCCGCCCGAACTGCAGTCCACGATCTTCAGATTAACTGATGAATGTGTGGGCGACCTCGGGTCGCCGCGTAACGATTATCTACAGTTAAACTGACAGTGTATGGGGGGCTTTATCTCACTCATTTCCTTCCACTGTAGGGAATTTCCAATTCCATGGAGTTAACCTCTTGCTATACTGGGTCTCCAATCCCAAGGTGTTTTCTTCTAACTGTTCGATGTCTCAGATTCCAAGGCTCCACTGTACAGATCGGCCGTTCTAGTAAGTCTCATGTCCCCTCACCTTCCATCGACGGTGACTCCTTCCAAGATTCCGAGGTGACTCCTCCTCGTTTGATTGTTTTCATATTAGCAGCATTTCGCGTGCTCATAACAAAGATTGTTGATGATGATTTGGTTCGAGAGGGTTCACATTCATTTGACTTCCATTCCCACCCCCAACGTAATCTGTTGCCACATTCCCAGGATCCCATTTTCATTAGCCAAATGTCATTAATAAGCTTGTATCCGACCAGGTAGTGTGTCTTGGTCCCACCAGGGAGGATCAACTCGTTTCTGAGATTTTTTGGCTAACCAAGTCCTCAGGGGGGGGGGGAGGGGGGGGGGACGTTTTACTTCAAATTTGAAATATTTTAATTCTTTTATTACGCCCCCACATTTCAAATTGGAAGATTATCGTACTATTCGTCGATTGATTTCCAAAAACAGTTATGGGGTTGACCTTGCGGATGCGTATTACATTTATATGGGTCCGGTTGCTACGGAGTATCGAGAAGTTTGAGTGAATTTACATGCTTACTGATGGGGCTATCAATATACCCTTTTATTTCCCATAAATTTATGAGATCCATTGTTCGACGTCTTGATTCCCGAAGTACCCTTTGTGTTTATTGTCTGGATGTTTTTGGGATTCTGGGCTCCTTATCTTCTGACTGTACGTCTCATGTCAATATTTCAATAAATTTACTACAAAGCTTGGGGTCCATTATTAACTGGGATGGTCTTGGGGTGCTCTTGAACCTGCTCAGCAATTTACGTTCCTAGCCTTTGGTTTCGACACCTTAGACGAGACTATTTCGTTACCTCTCAAAAAACGTCTGTATGTTGACAACATGATTATTGCTAGTTTTTCCTTTCTTCCGCATCCCACGCTGAGCAATTTGGGACTGGTAAGGGCGGAATTCATAGACAAAGCCTGAGTGTGTGTGTTCACTCGCACTCACCTAAATGGAGGGTCACCCTCCACTCACCAGTTCGAATTCATAGTTGAGAAGGGTGGTTCACTCAACAGTTAGGGGCACACTCAGATTACACGAGTTTGACAGTGCACTCAGGGGACACTCAATGCTTTTTCAACTTAAGTTGGCTGCCCTGACAGTATGTTGTAGGGGAAGCGTACAGAACTAAACTCATTTAATTGGTTTAGTTCTTTATGCTTGCCAGCAGTGTATTTTTTCAAAGTTTTTCCAATTTTTTACAATTTTAGCCTCTACTTTTTTGAGTCCTGTTCATGTGCCAATTGTTGTCTGCCTCAGCTGCAACCATTTCTTGTTTTTGTTATATGACAACTGACTTCTAAATCGATGACCGTGTCCTATATTTCGACACTGTGAAAGATCCTTGAGCCCTGAAGATGGTTTTATATAAACCGAAAGCTCGGCGATAAGGACTTTTATTCGTTTTGACCCTTATCCTGATAACTTGACAACAGAAATATTGTGGGTCGATAAGCTCTTTCTCTAAAATAAACTATGTATGCTCTATTATATTACCAGTACATATGCCTACCTACCTATATCTCCTATATGCCTACCTACCTATATCCTGCCTGCCTACCTACCTACATACACATACATATACATGCCTACCTACCTATATCTACCTATATGCCTATACCTACCTATATTACCAGTACATATGCCTACCTACCTATATCTCACGTTCCCTTTCAATATATGTCGGACTACAAGGCACTTTGGGTGCGTCCTATAATTACAAAGCTTCCAGAGATAGCATACTCCACACCTTCATCAGCCGAATCACATCTGAGAGAACACCTAGCCCTCCGTTACCCAAATGCAACATACATTTTTACCGATGGCTCCAATCCACGGTAACGTGGGTTGCGCTGTTTATGCCCCCTCTTTGAATGAGACTCTCCAGCGCCGTATCTGGGATCATGCCACAATATACACTGCTGAGGCATTTGCAAAATATGAAAGTTTACAGATTGTGGCTAATACCCGGACGTCGGATTCCGCCATAATCGTCACTGATTGCCAGTCCGTTCTGACAAAGCTGTGGTCAGCCAATCCTGGGAAAAAAATGGGAAAATTGGAGATGGAAATAAAAAAGATGTTGCTCCAACTAAAGTATGATGGCATCAATACCCGAATTATATGGGTGAGGAGTCACAAAGGAATAGTGGGCAATGATATTGCTGACCATAATGCAAAAATCGCAGCTATGAACGTTCCATTGCCTGAAGCTACCCCATGGTTCCCTCCTACCGACTTGAAGAAGATGATTGCAGCTGAAATGACCAGAAAGTGGAAGATACAACACGAAAACTACCATGCAGGCCAACGATATATCAGAATCTTCCCTCCACCTCGATTGCACGCCTGGTTTGATGACATGCCATTAAGGTCTAAGATGTACTTCAAAACCCTGTCGCGCCTGAGAACAGGTCACAGCTGTACCAAAAAGTACCTCTTCAAAATCCGAAGATCGACGAGCGAACTGTGCGAGCTCTGTTCAGTGGTTGAAGACGAGCAACATATATTGATGGAATGCCCACGTTTCGTTTCGGCAAGAGAGCACCTCTTCTAAGAAGTATCTAAATCAGTCCCTCAGCCCTTCAATCTTTACCTGATCCTCCAACTTCAAGACGTCCGTCATTACGATGCCATCTTTAAATTTTGTAAAGGCTGTAATCTGACTTTTTGATTTAAAACATATATATATATATATATATATATACATTTATTTATTTGTTTGTTATTTTCAATTGTCTAATGTTTGAAATGTAAATTTTGTAAATGTATTTTGTTTGAAATGTAGAATGTAAATGTAAATTTTCTTTAGTATGACAGGCTGAATAGTTGCACTGAAGCCAATAAAGTTAAAAAAAAAAAAAAAAAAACATGTTTACGTGAAAATAATAATAATAAAAGTTATCAGTTGACGCACTTAAGTGACCTCCTGCCGTCACTCAGGATACTGCACCGTTGAGCTGAGGGTGAAACTCACCTCAACGCCATTTTTTGTTTATGAATCCCGTTGAGTGTGCATTTGGGTTGCACACTCAGTGCACCCTCAGGGTCGCCCTCAAATCACGTCTATGAATCGCGCAGAGTGCATGAATTCCCTTATCGATACACTTAGGGGCCCACTCAGACTCAATTCCTGTCTATGAATTCCGCCCTAAGTATAGAATAATAATCCAGGTTTCACACAATTTACGAATTTTCTTAAGTGATATCTATGATGATCCGACGTTGTATATTTATCCGGTGAATGGTATCGATATAAAGCGTCGCAGCTTGACCCACTTGGAAGTCTTTATTAGGTACCAAACTAGTTAACTACACGATCAGATATGGAGTAGTCTTGTATCGAATAAGCAGTGATTTCAACAGCTTAAGACTCGAAGTTCTCAGGTTTGTCGTTGTTTAAGGAACAAGGTACTGACGGAGGCAGAATTTATTGATGGTGATGGGTCGTGACGGCGAGAGACAATCAATCTCACACTTCAGCACCGCTGATATACTGGGAGCTTGGCCTACCGCGACGAACATCCAGGAATTTACGTCCCCTCAGTTGGGCAAAGGCACCTGACCCTCCCATCTTCAAATGACTTGGAAGGAAAATCATCAATTTCCTAAACCCCTAGAAAAAAAAGAAGTAATGCTCAGGAGGAAAAACGAGATATTTTTCCCTAATTTCCACCGTGGTCTCATCTGGAATGAGATCCAATTACGCGGAACAAAAGTAGGAGCTGGATTCGCAGAAGAAAGACAGCTTGATTTGCAATGTCATTTAGAGAATAATCCTTAGTACATAGAAGATTAGTAAATTGTGATCCGCCAACCGCAAAGCAGGCCAACTGAACAGTGTTATCAGTCTTTGCTGAAACCTATACTAATAGTTTTAGCACTTGGCCTTCCTTATAATTATTATCTAATTCCACTTCATACTGATGATTCACCACTTTCCTTGATGTCGTCCCAAATAACTATATAAAATCATGTGAACCAAACTCCAGAATGTATTTCCAATATTCATCTTTTAAAAACAACCAAGAATATATATATATATATAAACCAAAACGATCAAGAAAGTTCTATTCATGCAGCATAATTTCATGAGCGATTGTCTTTCATGTACAAGTGTTGAAATTTGAGCTCTTGGAGTGCAAATAAGTTGTTAATACTATCAATTTTTATACGTACAAACTTGTTTCAAACAATGTATCACATTTTTGCATTTTTTTGCACTTTTCATAAATCTTGTAGCATTTATTATTAAAGAATCTTTTAGCATCTATTATAATTAAAATGCCGCTAATGACCCTTGTGGTTGAGGTGCAGCTTAAATCATTAAATTAAAATATATATATATATATAGCCAGTTTAACCACCAACCAATTAATGTGCTCAAAAAGTGTTGACCAACGAACTCATCCTTTCGTTTGGAAAGCTTGATTTTTTGGCGCAAGGACGTTGTATCTCAAGCCTAAGGGAGTCACCGTCTGGAATGGCACATGAATATATATATATAAACATATACATATGAAAAAGCGTTAAACTCTAGGATTTGTTACAGAATGTCTTAAAACGGATTTCAATGAAGAAATTTTTCGAAAATTTTGATTTTAAATTTTTTAGAGCTATTGCAATAGCTTCATTTTTTTTTTTTTTTTTTACGAAAATTCGCTAAATGAGTTTTCGGTGTTTTTGGTTACAAGGGAGGGAGGTTAGTGTACTCTGGAGCAATGGACGGATACTCATAAGTCATTATAGCCTTTAAACTAGTATTTTGGTTTATAATTTTCAATAATGAACCTTTGTAATCTACCAAGAAAACAAAATGTTTTGAACCCCCTAAGAATTTGTTGGTTTACGTTTCATGATCCCTAGAATCCAAAAATGGAATTTTAAAAAAATCCGTCCACCACCGTACACCGTCTAGAGCTTTTCTACAAAACTACTGGACCACAGTTTATGATATTTGGCTGTAAAATACATCGGCCGGCCAGTTACATCGGCATCAATTTTTATCAACTCTAAAGCGTAGTAATTAAGAGCTGAAATATTGAAAACAGTTCCTTTGAGCCTGACGGCTAAAATTAAAAAACATGAATATGCTTTAGCCGTACACGACTCACTCCTCGTCGATTCTCTGAACCCGACCCCCCATCGGCCTCTGAACTCTGTTTATCATTCTGCCATCAATCCTAAAACATGGAATCATGTTTTAGCTCCTCGCTCTCACTTTATTATAGAAATGATCACGACCATTGAGCTCTTGTGAGATGATGATCTCCTAATAGAAACTCGCGAGTAAACATTCACTTTATTATAGAAATGATCACGACGATTGAGCTCTTGTGAGATGATGATCTCCTAATAGAAACTCGCGAGTAAACATTCACTTTATTATAGAAAGAGGCTAAAGAGGCTACATACGAAATTACAGCTTCCTATAGTGTAAAGTATAGAAATTACCTATTAAATTAATTTAACCACCGCTTCACAAATCTAACCGTTCTCGCAATATTCGGATCACCTGCTATGAATCACATAATCGAAACACCAGCTCAATGAAATCATCAGAAATTAACAAGCGGTTGCAATCATGTTCACAATATCAATAATTGAGAATGATCACCTGTGTGTAAACAATTATTCATATAACCATGCTCATAACTCAGCTTGTTGGCCACGCACTTCGCAGTAGTTAATATAGTATGGTTGGATAAATCGAGAGCTTTCGAACGAATGGTCAACGAATTTTGTGGGACGAAAAACGACGAAGTATCATATCCCTAGCAACGACTCGGTTGTAAGCGGAAATCATCACAATTATTGGCGCTACTTTCGTTGCACTCTCGTGGGACATTTTTCGGTAGTTAGGTCACGGCTAAAGCATATTCATGCTAAAAAAAAAAAAAAAAAAAAAAAAAAAAAAAAAAAAAAAAACCACACGTAAAATTCAAACCTGCATTAAAACTTTGAAACGTATGTACTCTGAACTTGGTATTAGAACCTCTTGAAACTCATACGGTGGATACAGCTTTCGTACAAGTACGCAACCACGAGAGACATTTTATGTCTTTGCGCCCCCTTTCCCCTTCCTATAAAACCCCGTATTGTATTAGAGCCACTCAGCTGATCTGGGATCGGTCAGTTGTGTTCAGAAGTCCCTCAAGGGCCCACATACCAAATCTCAGAATCGTGGGATCATTAGGAAAAAAACTGGATTCTAGAGCCACTCAGCTGATCTGGGATCGGTCAGTTGTGTTCAGCAGTCCCTCAAGGGCTCACATACCAAATCTCAGAATCATGGGATCATTAGGGAAAAAACTGGATTCTAGAGCCACTCAGCTGATCTGGGATCGGTCAGTTGTGTTCAGAAGTCCCTCAAGGGCCCACATACCAAATCTCAGAATCGTGGGATCATTAGGAAAAAAACTGGATTCTAGAGCCACTCAGCTGATCTGGCATCGGTCAGTTGTGTTCAGAAGTCCCTCAAGGGCCCACATACCAAATCTCAGAATCGTGGGATCATTAGGGAAAAAACTGGATTCTAGAGCCACTCAGCTGATCTGGGATCGGTCAGTTGTGTTCAGAAGTCCCTCAAGGGCCCACATACCAAATCTCAGAACCGTGGGATCAGAAAAAACTGGATTCTAGAGCCACTCAGCTGATCTGGGATCGGTCAGTTGTGTTCAGAAGTCCCTCAAGGGCCCACATACCAAATCTCAGAATCGTGGGATCATTAGGGAAAAAACTAGATTCTAGAGCCACTCAGCTGATCTAGGATCGGTCAGTTGTGTTCAGAAGTCCCTCAAGGGGCTACATACCAAATCTCAGAATCGTGGGATCATTAGGGAATCTTCGCGTAACGCTCTCCGCGTGACGCTCTCCGCGTGACGCTTTTTCATTTATGTGCCATAGTAAAGACATAAAATGTCAAAAATTTAGGTGAAACTACGATTATTTAGACTGTAGACCATAGGTTTAATCGCCGTCATGCGCTATTTTCTATCCTGATCTCTTTTCGAGAAAACATAATTGCAAAACGCTGAGCAAATTGGGAAAATTTGAACGAAAAATGCCAAGTTTCATGTTTCATTCACAAAATGTAAATAAATCAAGTATTTTATAAATACCTGGGGCCTATTTCATAAAACAACAAGTTACAAGTGAACAAGTTAACAAGTACGGGTACTTGTAATGCACGGTAAACTAGAGCAATTGTTTCATCAAATCAAAGAATACAAGTGTGGAAAAATTACATGTTGTAGAAGCTAAGTTTACAAGTGTAGAAGAAAAGAAAAATGGCGTGTGGGGACAAACGAAATGAACAACGTCAAGCGGAATGCCGAAATTGAAGTTTTGTCAGCGAATCATAATATAAAAACGGTGTTAAGTGCATGATAGGATGTTTATCGTACATGGCAAGGTGTAATGATTGGAAGACAGACAAATTATAAACTGGAAAGTGGAGAAAACGTGTATTTGATTTCAACTTATTCTGATGGCTGGCATAATCGGATTTTTCTCCTTCATTCTTCGGAAATGATCAGTTCATCAAATCTTAATGCTGCTGGGTTAGGAATGTCGTCTGTAACTTCGAGATGGGGAGATCCTCAATACCCGATCAGGAAAAATTGCACAGGGTCACACATCATTTCAATATTTCATGGGTCTCGGAAGACATCCTAAATCTCTCGTTAAACTCAAAAATACCCACACTAACTAAATCACTCGCGACGAAGTTGTGGAAACCCATTTAAAAACGGAAGTTAGTGAAAAACGTTGTCTATATTTCCACGAAAAATAAAGAGTTACACTGTTAAATCGATTTCGACGGTTAGGCCATCATCAGTAACAAACAATAACTGAAGATACATTAGAAAGGACACAGCTTTTATAGTAACAGGTGAAGGGAGATTGAATCCCATTGGTCAAGAGAATGGAAAGGGGGCAAGAGGTACAACCAATGAAGTGTAAACAAGGTGAAGGGGGATTATAGCTAATTAGATAAAGTGAAAGGGGGAAATAACTAAATATGGTTTCAACATTGTGAAGGGATAATTCCAAGCTTTATAAAAATGGACCTATTAGTGGTGAAATATATTGAGGTATATCCTCATTTAAACATTTACCAGATCTGTCACTTTTGATAATTTCGAAGTTTTCAAGTACATTCAACATACCTCCCTTAGGACAAAAATGAAGAAATTCTACAAACTGTCTATCTGTCAAATCAAAATTGTAACTATGATTGGATTCCTTAAGATGTTTTGCAAATGTAGACTTACCCTTATTTTCCCTGAAATCCTCCTGATGCTCGTCTATTTTTTCCCTGAACCCACCAGAACATTCTAGTTTATAAACCCCACTTTTATCCTGAACATTGATTTTGTCCTTAACGGATCCTAGTAATGCTTTAAGACTATTTTTAGTTCTAAAACCTACTTTGTAACCTCTCGATGATAGAATTTTGCCGATTTTATCCGAAATTTTCCCATAATAAGGTATACTTATCCATTGCTTTTCTTCTAAATTTACATCTTCCCTAGCCAGATTGGAAACTTTTTCCCTACTCTTTTTCCTAAGAACATTATCCCATATGGTATCAACGAGATCTCCTCCATATCCGTTACTAGCCGCTATGCTTTTGATAATGGATTTTTCTTTTGATAAATTTTGTTCACTCATTGGAATAGACAGTGCTCGGTTAATCATACTATGGAAGGCTGCATGCTTATGGACTAAAGGGTGATTTGAAGTACTATGGATAGTTATATCGCTATATGTATCTTTTCTATAAATTGAAAAATCATGCTTTTCGTTTACCAAAGAGATGGATAGATCTAAAAAATTGAGTTTATTTCCGCCGAATTCGAGGGTAAATTTGATAAGGGGATCTAATTTATTGATTTTTTCGTGAAAAGAATTTAGTTGTCTTTCTGTGCCCTTCCATAGAATGACAATATCATCGACATATCTATACCAATAGAGAAGATCATTTGTGCTACAAGTTGTAAATATTTGTTGCTCAAGATAATCCATGTAAATATCTGCAAGCAGAGGAGATAACGGAGAACCCATAGCAACCCCTGGCAGTGTATAACATTTCCCCTCAAATAAAAAGTAATTTTGATCCATACAAATAGACATCAAATTAAACAATTCGTCCTTTTCGAAAATATTGCCCCTTTCACTTCATCTAATTAGCTATAATCCCCCGTCACCTTGTTTGCACTTCATTGGTTGTACCTCTTGCCCCCTTTCCTTTCTCTTGACCAATGGGATTCAATCTCCCTTCACCTGTTACTATAAAAGCTGTGTCCTTTCTAATGTATCTTCAGTTATTGTTTGTTACTGATGATGGCCTAACCGTCGAAATCGATTTAACAGTGTAACTCTTTATTTTTCGTGGAAATAGACAACGTTTTTCACTAACTTCCGTTTTTCAAAAATACCCACCAAATGAGCGTTTATTCGTGGCCGAAAAAGTCTTTGGCGTCTTCTACGCTTAATGCTTCTTTCTTGTCTGCATTCTTCAGCAGATGATTCCCACATATTAAACTCCGAAAAATCGTCAACTCACAATGCTAGAAAATAACAAGTTTACAGGTTAACGGACGTTGGTTAAAAATCGGCCATTTTTTACAACTGTAAACCAGTGACTTGTTCAAAATGATGGGGAAACACTTGTAACTTGTCCAAACTCGCCTGTACACTTGTTAATTTTCACAGTGCATAACAAGTCTACATTTGTACCTTTATGAAACGGTTGCACACTCATTTTTCACAACTTGTACATAAAATCGGCTTGTATCTTGTCACTTGTTGCTTCATGAAATAGGCCCCTGGTATACCTGCAGTTGGGAAAATCAGGATTTGGTTAGGATTAGACTTCCAGATAGGTCTCTTCGAATAAGGGTTTTATTGCCACCTCCCAAATTTTCCCAACATCCCCCTAGTCAGTGAAAACTGAGTGGAGAGCCCCCCATCACCCCCGACGCCCCAAGTAATACCGAACTGTACGATGTTTGCGGTAGGACTATCTACTTTCATGAGCTATCATTTCATATGACTCAGTAAGGAGCGATTTTCCCTATACGTGGGTTTTATAGCTCGCTCAAGCACTTGAAAATCCGTTGAGACCTCTTGAAGTCACGTAGTGGCGAATAAAGGAAGAGACACAATGGAAACTTGGAAACCAACATTCGGCAGAGCTTATCTCTCATCGCGAGAGGGGTTGTTACGGTTATGATGCCCGTGAACGGAGTCGCCGTGTCACTGAGAAGAGATAGAAAGCGTCTCGCTTCAAGGTATATACCTACTTTATGCTTATCTGTGTCAAGTGTTATTCCTCCTTGAAGGCTTTCAGAATGACACATAATACAATTTTTGTGGTAAATAACTCTACCTCAAAGAAGTTTTGTTCATTCCTTTCTACTCAAATTTAATTATGCGGCACTTTAAATTATTTGATCGAGTTATTCAGCTCGTTTTTAAACTGAATTGACTATTGACTACAAAAATGGCTTTGGCCAGTTCGCTACACTTGCATAATGAACACACGTATTCTGTATTATGCATTGTTACCATTTAGATTACCACTACGTTCATTTGCTAAAAACCTTTCCAATTTTCAACAAAATTTCTTGAACATGTCACCAAAGACGGCAGTTCTAATCAATTATAAATTTCAATTTCGTATTTAAAAAAAAAAAACCAGTAGCGGATTCTAGGCATATAAATATAACATATATATATATATATATATATATATATATATATATATATATATATATATATATATATATATATATCACTAGATCATTACACTGAGCCACATGTTAAGCGCATTTTCTTTTAAGTAGATCAGTGTTTCACAAGGAATGACGAAAATATGAATTTCGGCCGGGCCTCCAACGACTGGACGGAGAAATCAGCGTTAAGAGCTCACTCAGTAGATTTGGGTAGCTCGACAAGTTAAAATGCTGTCCTACTTGGATCACAGAGGTTCCTCTCCAAATTTCAGCTTCGTAAGATAAATAGCATAGAAAATGGATTTTTTGAATCACGAAACCAGCTCACGCTGCTGATTATCGATGATGATTTTTGGAACCACTTTATTTTGATTGGCTAGCTGATCATTTTACGATCCATCCTGTCAAATTCGGTCCCGACTGAGCAGTAAGCTCTGAAACACAAAAAACAAGTTGGCGTTTTGATTTTCAGAAGGCAAAAATTTTTTCGACATTTTTAGATTTCATTCGGTGGTGAGGAAGCAACAACTCTACCTTTTCATGAAACGAACATATTCTGACATCTCTGGGGATAATAGAATGAAGAGAAATAAGTTGAAAGTGGGATATGTCCTTGCACAAAACCGACGACGCATCCGCAAACGTATTCGTTGGCCGGAAACGTAGCGCATCATGGTAACGCTGCGATGCGACGTATCTCGATGCGTCCCGTATCTCAGGCTTGCTGTACGTTCAGCTGATTCCTTCTGACAGTGTCAAGATATATATATGTATACACGTATGTGTGTGTGTGTGTGTGTGTGTGTGTGTGTGTGTGTGTGTGTCATTCCAGACGATAACAATAATATGATGACTTGAGATAATTCGCTCATACGATCATGCTGTAGTACTGAAAGTGTTTTCCTATAAACTAATAAAACTCTTTATTTATTCACTGAATCAAAATTTTAAAGCATACATTTTTGTTGCAGGAATTGTGTTCTCGCCCTGTGTTCGTCCACGATTCGCCCTCTCAGTTCGATATTAGTCCTGGAAAAATGGGTAAGAATTTATTATTATTCTATCATTAAATAATCTCAGAAGAGTTGTTGAAGACTTCTTGTAATAATCCTCCATAATTTAGGTAATTGTAATGAAAAACCTTTAGATTATCACATATTTATTGCACTAAGCAAAAACACAAAGCTTTTCAGCTAAATTTTAGCCATCTTCAGGCATGCACAATAAACTAAACACAGGAGTAAAGCTACTAACTGGAAACCTTAAACACATCGGTTAGTACCAACCTTGAACAAATATGTTTCCCTACTAATTTTGATGGCTGAAATTAATGATCTAAGTTACCTACTGATTAATTACAAAATTGCTGTAGTGGTACATAAATTTGCGAGAAAACAAATTACAGAATTGTGAGGAGAAAAAGTCCAGTCATGCAGCATGACCCCATGAGCGAATTTGATCGTGTAGAGAAATTTTAGTTTATGATTTTGATAGACAAACATGGAATCAAATTATTAAAAATAATTAGGAGGTACTCATACTTTATTATTATTAAACTAATCTTGTGGATTTAAAGACAAATGTAGATAAATATTCATAGATTTCGATGTCCAATGTGGTCAGTATTGAAGGCAGTTGAAATCTTGAGAGTATCCTATCATAACATCATCAAATCTTGACATAAAATAAAATAACATACCGACTTCATATGAAAGAAACGTATTTCCACAGCCAATCGATGATGAGGCTTTATATTACGAGTGATATAAAGACAGATGCATTCGAATCCTAGTATCCTACAGCTAGAAATTGACAGACAAACTGTAGTCTCTGTGCATCTATTCACAGAGTAAACTCATCAGTTGTGATTACTTTTTTTTTTTTTTTTTTTTTTTTTTTTTTTTTTTTTTTTTTTTTTTTTTTTTTTTTTAACAAGCACCTACTACCTACGTTTTAAACAGCATGGTTCTAGGATTGGTTATACAGGGATACTTCCATATGAGTAGTTCAATCTGAATTTGGACAATGTTTCATGCAAATATTACCGATTTTTACAACTAGCGAACGGCATTCTTTTGATTTTTGACTGATTTTTCAACTGTGGAATTTTTGAAAACTTGATACATATTCTTATAGAAAATGTTACGCTGATTCCGAATATACCACATGTTAGTATGCTGAAAAAATTATTTCGCACAACAAATCGCAAAAAACAGGCTATTTTGAAATTTTTGACTACATTTTTGAAAATTTCAACCCGAAGATGTAATCCGATCATGCTGGCCAACGAACTTGAACTTTCGTTTTGTGTCCTTAACATTTTAAAATTTGTTTGAAGTTTCTAGCACAATTCTACGGACAGTTATCGTCTGGAATGACACATACATACATACATACATACATACATACATACATATATACATACATACATACATACATACATTAAAAAATGCGTTAAACTTCAGGATATGATTCAGAATAGCCTGAAACGGATTTCTGCATAAAATTTTTTCAAAAATTCACATTCTACAAATTTTGAGGCGAGAGCAATAGCTTAATTTTCTTCAAAAATTCGCTAAAAGGTTATGTTTATATGGAGGTTTCCAGTTCGTAGCTATTCTCCTGTGTTTAGTTTGTTGTGCATGCCTGAAGATGGCTAAAATTTAGCTGAAAAGCTTTGTGTTTTTGTTTAATGCAATAAATATGTGATAATCTAAAGGTTTTTCATTACAATTACCTAAATTCTATCATTAGTATGTTTCAACTTTTTTGAATGAGGCGTTAGGTTTACTTCTGAGGTCCATTTTCAAAGGTAAGTCCCTATCTATAGGGTACCTAAAATTTAATGGACCATCCATTTAAGTTTGTTTTGCGAAAATAATATATATCAAAAATCGTAACTCGTCTCTTTTTGAAAGGATGTGTTCGTTCGCCAGCACGTTTTGAGTTGGTTAAATTTGTCAAATTTCAAAAATATCGTAAGAAAATCAGTAAAAATGGCTACAATCGGCCGTAATAATAATAATAAGTTATAATAAGAATAATAAGTTATACTGAACAGAGACAAAAATTTATGTTGTAAGAGGTGAATAACAGCAACGTGGACGAAACTACTATCACAGGTCAATGTGATAATATTCGTCCACGTTACTGTTATACACTTCTTATAACTTCAGTTTTCGTCTCTTTTCAGTATAACTTAAATAATGTGTTCTCAGTATACCCAAATGTGTTGTTTAAGTATATTGCTACCAACTACAGCTCTATGACGAGGACTGATATGTAATAAGCGTCCAAATACAGTTTTCCAAGCCCTGAAGATGAAACATAAATATTACGAAACGCCGGCCTAGAATATAGACTTTTCATTGACCAACCCTCGAGAAACCCAAAACATTATTTTTTGTTTTTTTCCAAATTTAGACATAAAACTAGTTTTTTGTCATTTTTTATTATTTGAACATTATTGGACTAGTTTGCGACCCTAACATGAGAGTTTATTCAGAATCGACGTGAAATTTCCTATAAGAATCCGTCAAGAATAGAATTTTTTCCAACCCGACCCCAATATCGAAGCACTGTGCGTCGCACAGTGGGCTAAAACGCAGTTTTATGATCCCAAAATTCAAAATCGTCCTTAAAATGTTCAAATTTGGTACTGTAGGGTGTTTTTGGGTGTAGAAACAGAATCTGAATTCGATTTGTTAAAATTATGGTCCTGCGTCGAGCGCAACGCATTTCTAAAAGAGCTTATAGTTAAAAATGTCGTATCAATGTACCTAATATTTGGAACCTATTCAGAGAGGTTTTTTGGATATAAATTAATCTTCGAGTAAATAAAACTTTCCTTCAATTTAAAACAAAAACTAGAGTAAAACTTTATATAAATAATATCTACATAACGAAAAACAGTCTTTCAATTGGTAAATAATCAAGAAAAATATAAGTAGGTAATGTAACACAAAATGGCTCAAATCGCGCACTTTTCTTCTTTTTTTTGCGGAGCTGGAACACTCAACGAATGATTTTGCAGGCCTACCGGCCGGAGTAGAAGGTTGAGGTAGGTAAGGGAAAGTAATTTTCCCATTTAACCAGGTCGCATACGTTTTACGGAACTTTCGTTCGTCACGGTAGCATTTAAGCCATTTTACTTTAAACTGGGCGCACAAATTTGAAATTGATTTCAGAACATTACCTTTGTCTTCATCAGTGAATGTATCAACATTAGTTTTATTTTATTCGGCCGTAACTGTGTTTCCTTCATGCCAAACGCTGAAGATCTGCTCTCGAGGACAGCATCTTTGTAAAACTGAAATAGATAAAACTAAACTTGGAGCAGTTTAGAGCACTTAATTTTGGATTCAAATTATACTACGTATGAACGAGTGGATGTACGTCTATTTAATACTCAATACAGGTCAATATCGTCTTTGGCAGCCCAAAGAAAACGAACATGACATTATTTACCTTTTGATACACCATTTATTAATGCTATTAAAATTAGTAAAATCTCATAAATAATTTTAATAACGGATTTTTCTTACCTATCTTAGATGTATCCATCGCTGGAAAAAGGTATTTCTTCACCCAATCTTGACAAACGACTGAATACTAATGAAAAAGTGAGCGCGCCGAGCTTCATTATCTTGCGTGGATTCACACCTTGCACTCTTGTTTATCCGAATCAGTCAACAGTTTATCTTTATAAGATACGAAAACGGTTTTTGCCCAGCGTTGTATAGGTACTAAGGTTGTCTTTCAAGTAGTCAATCATTGTTTTTAAGCATTTTTATTTTTTTCCCTTTTTGGGCGCATAAAACTTCGTTTTTGACCACTGTGCGTCGGGCCGAAAAATCGAAGCACTGTGCTATTACACAACTCGCTCTCAACCCTTTGGTTGCTGAGAAAGTAAAGAGTGGGCTTAGCCGACAAAAGATCCACATTACGCTCACCGAGACGGCACGACATCTCAATGCGCTCAAAGTGAAAACGTGCGCAACGATTCTTCCTTTCAACTGTACGATCCGTTCGTGACGATTTCGCGGGGGTTTCTGACGGTGAAGACGTTATAGGTATATATTTTTTTATCCTTTTTTTCCCCTCTTTGTCGTCTTTTCATCCCAGTGGTTGTCGCAGACGGGTGATGTGGATGCCTTTTTCCGGAAGGTGACACACAAAGTATCCCCCGCTGTCAGATCTCGAGGATCGTGAAGGTTTTCCTGCTCTCAAGCCGGGGGCTAAATGCTCTCACGCGTTCTGCTCATCCGCCGTCACTGTTATTTTGTCACGCTGCTTTCCGCCCACCGTCTCGCCATATACAGGGTGTTACACCTAAGTGACTTACACTGGCTGGGGTCCTATTTCATAAAACAACAAGTTTCAAGTGTACAAGTTAACAAGTGCAGATACTTGTAATGCAAGTTTAACGATCCTAGGTAATATTTAAATAGCGTACCTTCAAATGATTCTCTGGTCTTCTTCCTCTTAGGCCCTCTTCGTCGTCACCTGCCTTTGTAGTTAATTGAGCGACCTTCCCCGAATATGTTGAGCGACTTTCGAATTGTAGATTTGGGTGAAAACTACCAAAGTTCGAATGACGAGCTTAACTAACTGCTTAAATCTTCAACTTCAAAGAATGCGGCAACGGTTTTCACGGGTTTACGTGCTGACTCTCTCAGGCGATTCTCCTTAATCTTCTAGTAAAATACCCAATCTTCAACAGCCCCTCTTTTCTACTTTTTCCCAAGACAACAGTTTTAACATGGAATCATGTTTTAGCGATGGATCCCCCGCCGAAAAGTGAGACTATAAAGTGAGATGAAAGTAGCGCCAATAATTGTGATGATTTCCGCTTACAACCGAGTCGTTGATAGGGATATGATACTTCGTCGTTTTTCATCCCACAAAATTCGTTGACCATTCGTTCGAAAGCTCTCGATTTATCCAACAATACTATATTAACTACTGCGAAGTGCGTGGCCAACAAGCTGAGTTATGAGCATGGTTATATTAATAATTGTTTACACACAGGTGATCATTCTCAATTATTGATATTGTGAACATGATTGCAACCGCTTGTTAATTTCTGATGATTTCATTGAGCTGGTGTTTCGATTATGTGATTCATAGCAGGTGATCCGAATATTGCGAGAACGGTTTGATTTGTGAAGCGGTGGTTAAATCATTTTAATAGGTAATTTCTATACTTTACACTATAGGAAGCTGTATTTTTTTATGTAGCCTCTTTATCCTCTTTCTATAATGAAGTGAATGTTTACTCGCGAGTTTCTATTAGGAGATCATCATCTCACTAGAGCTCAATCGTCGTGATCATTTCTATAATAAAGTGAATGTTTACTCGCGAGTTTCTATTAGAAGATCATCATCTCACAAGAGCTCAATCGTCGTGATCATTTCTATAATAAAGTGAGAGCGAGGAGCTAAAACATGATTCCATGTTTTTTACATTTTAGCAGTCAGGCTCAAAGTAATAACATCCGGCGGTGTCCAGGGGGGCGAAGCCCCTTGCGAGGCCCGAAGGGCCGAGTTTTCCGCGATCTTCTTTTTTTTCAGCCTTGACTACTGTCCACATCGTTACTGTTGTTTCGGCGCTAGGTACTAGGTATCGCCACACAAGGTAACTAGAACAAGTGTTTCACCAAAACAAAGAGTACGAGTGTAGAAAAGTTACACATGTAGAAGATAAGTTTACAAGTTTGGCAGAAAAGAAAAATGGCGTGTGCGGACAAAAGGAAATGAACAACGTCAAGCGGGATGCCGAAATTGAATTTTTGTCAGCGAATCATTTATTTATTTATTAACGGGCAAGCCCAATTTACAACAGCATAATAAAAGTAGCGATTCAATAATGTACACAAGAATTACACATTTTAGAAAAAGAACAATTTTAACAGAAACATCAATAATATAGCAGTAATTTAACTTATGAGTTCAGTAGAGCAATTTGGAGATAATAGTCATAACAAGAGAAGAGAGCACTAGAGATTTCAGAGATGACAGGGGACTATTGAAAAAGTCAAAATCTGGGTTTAAATTTAAGAAGAGGTTTGCAGAACGGAGGATGCGGTGGAGTGGTCGATTTAGAAGATAGTTTGTTGGAGAGAAAAGGACGTGGAAAATTTCAGGCTGACGACTTTAGATGCGAGGGATGGAGAGACGAACTTCCGCCAGCAACGGAGGACAGTCGATACCGCCGTTAACGAGCTTGTGGAGAAATGACAGGTCAGCCATGCCACACCCACTTCCAGGGACTGGAGTCTGCAGGTCCTGAGGAGTGATGGATTGTCCACGTTATCCGAAGATATTCCAAGCTTAAATGCAATATACCGCAGGAATTTATTTTGAACATGCTTAATTTGATATTTGTGGACGGCATAATAAGGAGACCATATCGTAACATAAAAACGGTGTTGAGCACACGATAGGATGTTCATCGTACATGACAAGGTGTAATGATTGGAAGACAGGCAAATTATAAACTGAAAAGGGAGAAAATGTGTATTTGATTTCAATTTATTCTGATGGCTGGCATAATCGGATTTTTCTACTTCATTCAGCGGAAATGATTAATCAGTTCTTCAAGTCAGAATGCTGCTAGGTTAGGAATGTCATCTGTAACTTCGAGATGATCTTCACACTTCTTTTTGTTGTTGTGTTCCAGGTAGTACCAGGTAGTTTTGTAACGTCTGTTTGGGAAACAAACAAGGGGCTCTTGTGTTCTGATCGATTATTTAAATCTAAATTTTCTCGATTTCATATTGCCTGATATTCCTTAACATGTTACTATTCTACCAATCTCATTCACAGTAAGGTAAATGTGGGGTATCACTCCAGTAACTTTTGTGGAAAGATACCACACAAATTTAAATTAGATTTGGAACGCAGAATTAATGAATTGAGGAACAAGAAAAATGATATTAAATTAGAATAAAATAGATTTTTAAATAGAACAAAATTATTCGAACGAGATCTGAGAAGCGAATGAATTTTTATTGTTTGAATAATCTTAGTAACCAGTATGACGGGATGGTCACTGGTTGTAATTAGATGAATAAATAAAAAACTGGAGACTAAAATAAAATAAATATTGACTGATCTTGCTGTAGGTAGGTCCCCACAGCTACTCCCCCTCCAGCGATGTACATGTGAAGAACATCGCTTCGTGGAACCGATCTGGGAATTTAGGCCGCCTTCATTGTACGATGAAATCGCTCGATTTTGCCTTGAGCTTGGGGGTGGTATGGTGTGGTTCTTTGTAGGCTGATTCCGCATAGTTTTGACAAAGATGAGGAAGAACAGAAGACAGAAATACGAAAGAAAGAAGAACAGAAGACAGAAGTGCAAAGAAAGAAGAACAGAAGACACCAGGAAAGAAGACAGAAGAACAAAACTCACAAGGACGGAAAAACACAAGAACAGAATACACAAACACGGAAGACAGAAACCCCAGAACACAAGAAGACACGATCAGGGAGGATGGTTAAATTCCCAGATCGGTTCCACGAAGCGATGTTCTTCACATGTACATCGCTGGAGGGGGAGTAGCTGTGGGGACCTACCTACAGCAAGATCAGTCAATATTTATTTTATTTTAGTCTTCAGTTTTTATTTATTCATCTAATTACAACCAGTGACCATCCCGTCATACTGGTTACTAAGATTATTCAAACAATAAAAATTCATTCGCTTCTCAGATCTCGTTCGAATAATTTTGTTTGTTTGAATAATCTTAGTAACCAGTATGACGGGATGGTCACTGGTTGTAATTAAATGAATAAATAAACTGAAGGCTAAAATAAAATAAATATTGACTGATCTTGCTGTAGGTAGGTCCCCACAGTAAACTTCAAAACTTTTGCGTATAATGTTAGGTATGTATTTACATGCGTGACTCTACCTAATTAGGGGAAGGGAGGCACCATTCGACCATGTGACAAAAAACGATTTCTAATTAGGGCATATATCTCTGTATTTCCAAAATTTAGAATGCTTCAAGCACCTTAGACTCTTTCCCCATCACAGAAAAAACGATTTGAAATAAAATAGGAGAAGAAAAAGTAATGTTAGGTACGATTTTCCAGGTATACGAAAGGTATACCTTCAATGACACGAGAGTCTGGATCTGCATCTACTTTAGTTCATTTCGCTGTCGCTAGGCTCGCATCCTTATTTGAAATCGTGAATCAAATTTCGTTGTAGTCAGATGATCAAGGTGGAGCCTATAAGGCCATTCGTCTCTTGTTGTCCCAGACAGGCTCCCTATCAAATTTCGTTCTTCCTGCGGTGAATAGGAGCGATTTGAGCACAATTTTGCCATCATTATGATTGATATTACGGGCTCTAGGTCAGCTGTTCCTCACCAAAGTAAGAGGCACAAGTTTCGACATGGTAATACATCATATCAAAATTTGGTGGATTATATGTTTAGGATTGAGAGGAATTGGGAGAGGTAACACCATTCCCTAACCCGTGATTTGTTCAAGGATATGCCTCAACTGACTTACTGCCAGGGAAGGAATATAGGAGGAATACTGTCTCATAGTCATCCACGAGTTCAGCCTTCAGAAGTGCAGCAGCCTGGTTTACACCGATGTGAGCGTCCACGGTGCAAACAATGTGACATTGTTAATGAAAGCTCTCACTTTACCTCTCCCAATACCTCTCAATCCTACTCATGTAAAGGGCACGCAGAATGTCAGTCTCTAATGTGTGTCTACCAGCTGATCTGTAAGCAGTGCACAGAAGACCAGCACAGAAGCTTCTATGTTGGGAAAGCAACTCAACTAAATTTGAGAATAAACAACCACAAAGGTTCCTTAAGCCAAGATCGGCCCCTGCCATTAAAGCTGCATGCGAGATCACACAAACCAACAGTGACATTTAACGAATGCTTCGGAGTGAAAATTCTGGAGCAGATGCCACAACCAACCAACGCAGGCTGCTACGTCAGTCTGAACGGGCTCAGGTGGGTACTGGGATCAATGAGGCCTCCCGGTCTCAATCTAAACGATTGAGCTGCACTGAACTAAAAGTAAAGAAGCCATACATGCTTGCATGGTTACAAGCTTCCAAGAAACACTCAAAGTCCCATCGTTTAGAAAAAACCATTAGATACTCTTCTGATTTTGAGAAAGATTTACTCGAAATATCGAAATATCAAATCGCTCTTTCATCTTTATACTTGTCAAATTTCTATCATTTAAAATCATGTAATTTATATATATATATATATATATATATATATATATATATATATATATATATATATATATATATATATATATATATAAACTGAAAATGAATGACTATTGTAAACGTGTTCTATACCCTCTGAAACGCAAAGAAAATGCGTCCCCACCCCCAAGTGCCGCCGTGCCGATGGCTGTAATATCCCTTTTTCTACAAAAAGTTGAGTAAAAAAAAATCCGCGTCAAAAATTATTTTCTGAATGTTTATTTTCGATTGTTGAGGCTAGTATTTTTTACATTTACAATAATTGAAAAATCACCTTTTATGTTTTTTTGCAGATGTGAGAGGGATCTGTCCACATCCCCGTGGAAATGGACTTTTTTATTTCCATATCCACGTACGCTTCCTGAGTAAATAACTCGTGGGCGGCCATTAGAATTCCAGTCACGTTGTTCGGGTTGGTAGGCAAAACCGTGTGTGTGCAGAGAAAGACGAGGGTGTACAGAGAGAACGGAAAGGTTTGGTGGGGGGGAAGGGGAAGTGGAGGGGAGGGGGAATTCAAATTACGCTAATCTGGTTGGAAACACAGTTGCGTCACTCTGCGAGTCACCACCTCGTGATGGGAAAGACTGCCGCAATATTGAAAACAATTTAACCAATTTTCTAAGAAAATGAAAACATCGCAATTGCATTAAAAATTTGGAAAATTCGGTACTTTTCCATTATCCCCCCCCCCTCCCCCACAATTTGTCTTCAACACGCCAGCCTGATGTTTCTAGGCATTCCTTCTTACTTAGATTAGGTACATATTTATGTAGAATTGGTACCGAAAATTAAAGTTTTAATAGGTACCGAATCAAAATCGCGTTTGGTTGGAATATTTCAGTGGTTCGAAATTTCGCGGTTTTCGCTTCAAACTCAAATCCAGAATCCATGAAGAAACCCATATATTATCATCGCTGCACTAGTTTCGAAATGATAGGGCAGTAAAGGACTACTCGTACTAGTTTGTAAAACATTAATCTATCAGAATGGATTAAAAAAGATTGTAGCATTGAAGATTGCAGGGTGGTAACAGCTGTTCCCTCATTGATGTCGTCACAGCAAACGCCTCCTTGATGTCGTCTAAATCAACGTTTAAACTTTAAATCGACGTTTCACGGAAACGCTGTAGGGTGGTGGGGTCAGTGTTTGACACCTGAAGAGGCATTTAGACTTTGACAAGAAATTAAGTTACGTTTTATCGTTTGTTCAAACTTGAAGCTTACATCTATTGCTGCATCACATCATCAAACTGCTAGGTATTGACAAATTCACTAATTCAAGCCACAGAACATCATAAATTCGTTTTTCGAATCAATTTTTCGACCCAGTATTTGACAGCCACATTTTTTGTTGTTCCTGTGATTGACACCCTATGATTGACACAGCAGTTCTCCTGCAATAAATGATTCCTAGTATCACCAAAACTTTTTTTTTTTTTTTTTTTTTTCGAATTGAAAACATTGCAATTACATTAAATCTGTCCCTCCCGAAACATTATGGCGAAAATGCTCTTCGGAATTATGCCTTGACCAACTCATTGGCGGAAGATCTTTAGTAGGAGCAGAAACTAGTAGGAGGATGACACCTTCAGAATGTAAAATATTAATAAGAATGAGATGGATTGTGATGTAGGACTCGTTATTTTTTATTTAATTTCTTCGGACTGTTAAGTTTTTCTTGCGGCACTCCCACTCTAGTCCGTTCATTCGGTACTTTAGAATGAAAAGAAGTGTGAGTCAACATATCAGTATATACTATTAATTAAAACCAAGTATTAGATCTAAAAAATATCTGTAAAAACGTTTTAAAAAACGCTGCAAATTATTTCACTAAGGTTTATTATTTTTTCAATGGAGTTTGATCGTAGTTTTAGTTGGCTTGCGTACGTCATAAGGCCCGTCCAGACTCCTCAGCGTGTCCTATTTCGAGTTGCCACAACCTACACTTCTATAATTATATACGCATGTTTATATTTCTCGATTTGAGCTCCTATCTATTCAAATAGTTATTGCCTCAATAATATCATTATCTAAGTACGTACGAAAAGTCGAGAGGATATGTTATTAAATATGCGTAGGAAAAGTATTGGTATTAACACACAAATATGACCAAGAAAAAAAACATATATTCATACCTCGAAGGAACGCTGTACCCACCTCATGGTGCCGCGGTGTATTATATGGGTATAACACGTAAAAGTAATAAATATCCATTCTCCTACACCCCTCTGCTACGCCCCTGGTCACTCCAGACACCACAAGGTGCCGCGGCGCCTCCTCTCACTCCACCCCCCGCTCACCCCCCTCACCACCAACCGTGACCCCCTGCCAAGCGTGCCAGGCGTGCGTCTAACACGTCTAACACTCAAAATCTCGAAAAAGACACTTTTTCGCCCGTTTTTGGCCCATAGCATCTATGCGAGTAAAGCGATCGGGATGGTTAAACGTTAGGACCAACTAGACCCCAAATGGAGTCTATGTGCGAAAGAACGGGTTTTTTAAGTCAATTCTTAGACATTTTATGGCCCAGACGGCGGACGGCGAACGGCGGACGGACATTTCAAATTTGGATTCAACGCTCCTTGAAACGTAAAGTGACAAAGTTTGAGGGGGGGTTATAAAAATTTTTTGCTACACGATCACATAGGCTTATTATTGGAAATAATAAACCAATGTGTATTCTGAATTTTATTGTTAGAATAATTTGTATTTGAAAAATTAAATCATAAATAGTGTTAATAATGCTTGTCTTCTTACCGCCTTTCTTTTCATTTTAATAGTTCCAAGTTTTAAAATGGGACTAGTATAACGATCAAAACTTTCTTCATCAAGGATGGTTCGAAGCAAAACTCCCCACATTGGTCAGTTTAAGCATAAACTCCCTACATTCATATTGCAATGTTAATCTCCCACTTATTTAGTATTACCAAATGCATCTAAGGCAAAAGAAATCGCCTTCCACGCGACAGTGGTTGAGTTGTGGCACGTTTATTTTATGTCTTTACTTTGGCACATAAACGAAAAAAGCGTTAAAAAAAAGCGTTACGGTTGGTTTTCTGATGAGTCGTTGCTAGGGAAATGGTACTTCGTCGTTTTTCATCCCACAAAATTCGTTGACCATTCGTTCGAAAGCTCTCGATTTATCCAACCATATTATGTTAACTACTGCGAAGTGCGTGGCCAACAAGCTGAGTTATGAGTATGGTTATATGAATAATTGTTTACACACAGGTGATCATTCTCAATAATTGATATTGTGAACATGATTGCAACCGCCTGTTAATTTCTGATGATTTCATTGAGCTGGTGTTTCGATGATTTGATTCATAGCAGGTGATCCAAATATTGCGAGAACGGTTTGATTTGTGAAGCGGTGGTTAAATCATTTTAATAGGTAATTTCTATGCTTTACACTCTAGGAAGCTGTAATTTAGTATGTAGCCTCTTTAGGACATTTACTTGACGATGCCCAGAGTCCGGATCAGATGAGTGGCTCTTAAAGCTAATTTCTATGTTTTACACTCTAGGAAGCTGTAAATTCGTATGTAGCTCTTTAGCACATTTACATGACGATACCCAGGGTCCGGATCAGCTGAGTGGCTCTTAGAGCTTGGATACAAGTCTGCAACACATACGAGTCTTCAACAAAAGACATAAAATGTGTTGCAGACTCGTATGCAAGCGTTTTTATGTTGGAACTTCCTATGTTTTTCTCATTTCCTGAAAAATTGCAAAAATGGACAGAGACAGTTTTGGAATCCTCCGCCTCATATATATATATATATATATATATATATATATATATATATATATATATATATATATATATATATATATATATATATATATATATATATATATATATATACTTAGATTTTTACATATAATAAATTC
Source organism: Adelphocoris suturalis (assembly GCA_030762985.1). Lineage (NCBI taxonomy): Eukaryota > Metazoa > Arthropoda > Insecta > Hemiptera > Miridae > Adelphocoris > Adelphocoris suturalis. The sequence continues at coordinate 10,549,536 of CM061043.1, forward strand.
ACAAAATTGAGACTCACTGTGAGACGTTTCGTTATTCGTTGTCAATCAACTAATATTCTCCTAGTCTTGCAGGATTGCTTCTTTGAAATTAGCTCCTAAGCAACACAGTACCAGCATTATTGGTGACTAGGAGGGAGTTGGAGTCTCACTGGATTAAATTAAATTAAACAAATAAAAATAAAAATAGAAATGAAAAAAATTTGAAAAAAATGTTGAAAAAAAATTAAAAATGGATGTGGCGATGGTCAGGTGTTGTCATATATATATATATATATATATATATATATATATATATATATATATATATATATATATATATATATATATATATATATATATATATATATATATATATATATATATATATATGAAAAAGCGAATACTTCAGGAATCGTTTCAGAATGCCTCAGAACGGAGATTTCAATGAAGGAATTTTTGGAGAATTTCGATTTTACAAATTTCCGAGCTATTGCAATAGTTTCATTTATACAAAAATTCGCAAAATCTCTATGAACTTTCGATCAGAAATGAGCTCTATAATTGACCTCTTGGTTTTTGTACATGCTGTGTGTAGTCGCCAGTTGTTAGCAACTCACGGAGAAGGAATTAAGTAGGCGACACAGGAGACCGTTAGCCGCGACGAATCCGGCCCGCGGACAACAACTGGGTCAAGTCCATTCACGGGAAGTTGAGCGCTCCCGAAAGGGTCGCGACGCGAGCTCCCTTTTCAGGGGCGACCCAGGAAACTCGCCTTCAACTTCGGAGGAGTCCGTTTGGACACAAGAGGGCCCATTTGGACTCGGAGGGCAGCGAGGGTGCCGTCCCGAAAGCGCCCTTTTGTGGACGATATAAGAGGGGCGACTCGTAGAATGCGGCCCCTCGGAGTTGTGCGCAAGCTGCAGTCTCCGAATCAATCCCGGGAGCTCAGCGGTCCCCCTTCGCAAGCGAGACTCCGTCGTTTTGCTTCCATTCAACTTCGGCGGCGGCGGAACTCGAATAGCGAGCGAGGGGATTTCGGGACGGATCGCCGCGCTAAGTCCCCCCCCCCCCCCCCCCCCTTCACCCCTCTTGGGTGCGCTCTCAGTAATCCACTCCCCCATGAAGAGGAAGTTGGGTGCCTAATAACTTTGATCTTCCCAAACTTCGCTCCATTACTTCGATGAAACGCTATTATATGAATATCAATCCCTCAACTCAACATTCAATGCATACCGGGTTTATATGGAGGTTGAAATACAGCAAGTTATTGCACAACGTATTTTAGTTCACGAAAATTACGAATAAGAAAATTTGGAAATCTACAGGGTGTCCCATCTAAACGGGCCCATCGGGAAATTACAGCCTTACGGTGCTGTCGAAAAATTGAACTGGACCTTTTAGCGAATTTTTGAAGAAAATTAAGCTATTGCTCTCGCCTCAAAATTTGTAGAATGTGAATTTTTGAAAATAAATTATGCAGAAATCCGTTTCAGGCTATTCTGAATCATATTCTGAAGTTAAACGCATTTTTGAAGTTATACTTCTTTGCGCCTGTTAGACACTTTGGGATGGGATGTTGGTCGAGAAACCGCGTCACGCTGAATTTTAAGAACTATCAATTTTAAGAACAAATTTTTAAGAACTATCGATTAATCGAGGAGGAGGAGGAGGGAGGAGGAGGAGGAGGAGGAGGAGGAGGAGGAGGAGGAGGAGGAGGAGGAGGGGGGAGGAGGAGGGAGGAGGAGGGAGGAGGAGGAGGAGGGAGGCGGAGGAGGAGGAGTGAGGGAGGAGGAGGAGTGAGGGAGGAGGAGGAGGAGGAGGAGTTAGACCCTTTGGGATGGGATGTTGGTCGAGAAACCGCGTCACGCTGAAAAGTAAGAAAAGTAAGAAAAGTAAGAACAAATTTTTAAGAACTATCGATTCATAATATATAAATTATAATTAATAAATTATAATAAATTTATAGATTATTATTATAAATTTATGAATATTATAATTATAAATTTATTATAAATTATTATAAATTTGTAAATTTATAATTATTATAAATTATAAATTTATAATTTTTAAGAACAAATTTTTAAGAACAAATTTTTAAGAACAAATTTTTAAGAACTATCGATTCATAATATATAAATTATAATTAATAAATTATAATAAATTTATAGATTATTATTATAAATTTATAAATATTATAATTATAAATTTATTATAAATTATTATAAATTTATAAATTTATAATTATTATAAATTATAAATTTATAATTTATAAATTATTATTCATAATTTATTTATTAATTATAAATTATGGCCACAGAAGTATAACTTCCACCGTGTGGTCCGACGCACACCGATTTTTTTTAACATTAAAACATAATTTTCTCCCCTAAATAACAAAATAAAAGTAAAATTGATAATACCGTTGGAAAGCATATTAGATGAAGCAGTTTTCATGAGATTTGCCAGTTTCCAGGATTCTTTTTAAAAGAGTAGTAAAGTTTTAAAGATTGTCAGAAATATTATTTTTTTATGTATGTATGTATGTATGTATATATGTATGTATGTATGTATGTATGTACGTGTCATTCCAGACGATAACTGTCCGTAGAATTGTGCTAGAAACTTCAAACAAATTTTAAAATGTTAAGGACACAAAACGAAAGTTCAAGTTCGTTGGCCAGCTTGATCGGATTACATCTTCGGGTTGAAATTTTCAAAAATGTAGTCAAAAATTTCAAAATAGCCTGTTTTTTGCGATTTGTCGTGCGAAATAATTTTTTCAGCATACTAACATGTGGTATATTCGGAATCAGCGTAAAATTTCCTATAAGAATATGTATCAAGTTTTCAAAAATTTCAAAGTTGAAAAATCAGTCAAAAATCGAAATAATGCCGTTCGCTGGTTGTAAAAATCGGTAATATTCTTCAAAAATTCGCTCATGGGGTCATGCTGCATGACTGGACTTTTTTATAGTATTTCAACTCAGCTTTACGATGCGGAAGTCTGATGTTTACTTTTCCATGTTATAGGGTCTCAAATCATTGATTGAAACTGACGGTTTCCTCTTGACCCCCCTTTTCTATTGCTTTTTTCTATTTCAGGTTGAATTTGGAAAAGAAAATGCCTCGATGAAATTTTATTTTGGGGCTTCGTTTATGAGTTATTCCACTTTTTGCGGAAGTCCGATTTTTATTTTTCCATGTCTCAAATCATTGATTGAAACTTACGGTTTCCTCTTGACCCCCCTTTTTTATTGCTTTTTCCGATTCTAGGTTGAATTTGGAACAGAAAAGGCCACATTGAAATTTTCTTTTTGGGGCTTCGTTTCTGAGTTATTCCACTTTTTGCGAAATACAGAAAATCGCAGATTTCTTTCAGACATTACCAACACTTTCTTACTATTTTTATCTTAAATTTTTGAGATGTTCACCACACTTTTGAAATCAGAATTAAACTATCTATCATCAGACCCCAGCGTCCATAATCAACAATCACCATCAGGGGGATGACATTACACTTGAACCGCTTACGATTTTAAAAAAAAAGTTTTCCAAATCGTCGTTTGAAAAAAAAAACCCCTCAAACTATTCAGTACTATTACTCATTTATTTCTGGACTAATGTAAGGTTCTTTAAATAATAAAGATCATAGTATAGACTGAACACTAAGTATCAAGAAGCTGTTGTTTTCTTGACTCTTGAATACAGTTTGCAGGAGAAGGAGCAGAGGCTGCAGGAGGAGCAGGTGGCATTTTCGATTTATCAAAACACAACTGACTGGAAGTCTCCTTGCGGTACATTTTTTAAACTGTATTCTGAACAGTGATTCTGTGTGAACTGAACAGTTTGAGGGGGTTTCTTTTTCAAACGAAGATTTGGAAAACTTTTTTAAAATCGGGTATTTCGTCGGCCGATGTCGATTACGATTCAATTCGCCAGAGATGTGGCCTGCAGTCCCTCGAGAGACGTCGATGTTCGGCCGATCTCTCCCTGCTCTTTAAGTTGATAAATGGCCACATCGACTGCCCGGCGCTCCTCTCGAAGATTGGCCTCCAAACACCAAGACTCGCGTCCCGCTCACCCTTACTGTTCTACGTCCCCTTTTCATCAACGAACTACTCAAGAAACCAACCCCTGCACAGGCTCCCCCGCAGCGCGAATCTCTTCTTGTCTGTGAATCCCGACTTCGACTTTTTTCATTCCTCCCTAAATTCTTTAAAATCAATTATTTCATCCTCTCAAATCGATTACCTATATTTAGTTATACTTATAGTTATTAACTATTACTTACTCTTATTGTGTTTTATCCTGTAGTTTACTAGTTTTTTATAACCTTCCCCCTTTTTCTTTTGCATTTTCACTTTTCTGTAGTCCCCTTAGTTAGAACGACATACTTTTTTCTGAATGTAATTGGGCTTGCCCGTAAATAAAAAATAAAATAAATAAAAAATAAAAAAAATAAAAAAATCGTAAGCTGTTCAAGTTTAATGTCATCTGATGATAGATAGTTTAATGCTGATTTCAAAAGTGTGGTGAACATCTCAAAAATTGAAGATTAATATAGTAAGGAAGTGTTGGTAATGTCTGAAAGAAATCTGCGATTTTCTGTATTTCGCAAAAAGTGGAATAACTCAGAAACGAAGCCCCAAAAAGAAAATTTCAAAGAGGCCTTTTCTGTTCCAAATTCAACCTAGAATCGGAAAAAGCAATAAAAAAGGGGGGTCAAGAGGAAACCGTAAGTTTCAATCAATGATTTGAGACATGGAAAAATAAAAATCGGACTTCCGCAAAAAGTGGAATAACTCAGAAACGAAGCTCCAAAAAGAAAATTTCAACGAGGCATTTTCTGTTCCAAATTTAACCTAAAATCGAAAAAAGCAATAAAAAAGGGGGGAACTTGGCAATATGTCGACACATAAACTGGTCGACACCTCCTGTCGCCATATTTCCACACCAGGTGTTGAAGAACGTCGATAACGCACATCTTTGAAACTGGTCGACGGATTTATGTCGAAAAATTTGAGATCCGTTTTTCGCTGTATTTCAACAACAGGAGTTGAACATGAGCTAAAAACACCCCTCTTGAAACTGGTCGACTGCTAAACGACGACAAAAGGGTTGTTTGGCCACTATCAGTCCTCAGCCTTGGTCGCATGGGGTCTTTCAATCCGAGGATTAAATGAAAAGTCACATTTACGTTTCTAAACTGTTATGTGATCGTGTTATGAGACCACGAAACTATACACTTTATTGTGATCTACACATCCAACTAATCTGCATTTTTACTAAGGGATTGACGACTACTTGATGTTATGTATTTTTGAGATGCGAGCTTGCGAGCATCCAGACCACCAAACTATACACTTCATTCTAACCTACATGTCAGGTATACGAAGGATGTCGATGTAAATATGTCGACGTATCCCCATGGTTGACTTGGACGACCTTTTTCAACAAGGGGTGTTGAAAGTTGTCGACTAGTCGCTGTATTTTTGTGTCGCCATATTTCCAATGCCTGTGAAATCGACATTGGTCAACCCTTGGTGTTGAAAGATGTCGACACGGCTTCTTGCCCATTTGTCGACCAGTTTATGTGTCGACATATTGCCCCCCATCCAAAAAGGGGGGGGGGGGGTCAAGAGGAAACCGTCTGTTTCAATCAATGATTTGAGACCCTAAAACATGGAAAAATAAAAATTGGACTTCCGCATCGTGAAGCTGAGTTGAAATACTATAAAAAAGGTCCAGTTCAATTTTTCGATAGCTCGCACCGTAAGGCTGTAATTTCCCGATGGGCTTTTAGATGGGACACCCTGTATATGTTACAGTTAATACCTGAAATCTATTATTTCTGTTTTCAAGGAAACTCGCAGTTTTTTGTCGCAAAAACATATTAGAACAATACTTATATTTTGGTTTGGCTTATTCAATTATTAAGTATGGTATTGTTCTTTGGGGAAGTGCAAATATGTCTGACATTAGAAAGGTGCAGGTGGTGCCAAATCGTTTGCTTAAAATTATATTGAACAAAAATAATAGATTCCCAACTTCGCTTCTTTATGAGCAATTTGAAGTAAAAAACATTTCTCAAAAGTCCTTGCTTCAGTCTTGTGTTCACGTATACTGCACTGGTGTAAGAAATGAACATATTTCTGTTTCTGATTCCACTCGCAATTTCAATATCTCTCGTATACTCTTCCCAAGGATTAATACAGAGTTCTATAGAAGAAATGCATATATTAAAGTATTGAGATTTTTGTTTGAAAATGGCATTAATATTTTTCAGTTTAAGTCAATTATCATTTAAAAGGAAGATAGTTGATTTCTTATAGTGTTGGAATTTTTCCTGAGTGATTATGTTTCTTTTTTCTAAATATGTATTTCTGTATGACCTTCTTTTCAGCATCATTTTAATGTAATTTATTAATTTTTTTTATTTGCAATTTTTTCACTATTTCTACCATTTTATTGTTACTATGACAATGATTCTTTGATATCGTTTATTATTGAACTCCATTGAGGAGTACAAGTTTTTTAACTTATTCTTTGGTGGGCAACGCTACATATTTAATTTGTTTATTTATGTAATTTATTATATTTAATTCTTTAATCCATTGCATTTTGTTGTATTTTTATATTTATTACTTAATATTTATTGTTGCCAATAAAGTGATTTGATTTTTGCTAGTGTTAACTTGTCAATACTAGTTTTCTAAGCCCCTTCGTGAAAACTAGAAGTCACTACTTGAAACTAGAAATCCCCGCTGGTTTAATGTAGTCAGTTAAAACTAGAATTCTCCAATCTATTCATTTATGTGACAAAAGCCAGGAACACTGTAGTGGATTTGTTGTTTGGTTATGCAGGGTTACCCCTTTGGGTAAATTTGCATATACTTGGCTGGGAGTTGGTACTCCCAGTGGATGGTTTTGTGAGAAATAATAATCTGCATGGTGTTTGAGAGGACCACTTTCTTGAGCATAGAAAGGGGTTGCCTGTGGAGATGTGTTTATCGGGTATGAACCCTGTATAGTGTTTAGTACTTGGGTATGAAAAGGACCGTAGTCGTGTGACTCTTTTGGTGTCAGGGGAGACGATTGAAGGGGGCCAATGCACGTGGTTGGACCTCCTTGAGTGATTGTGTCTACCCTCTGGAAAGAGGTATTGAATGGCAGGGAATGTTCTTCCTTGACAGCGTGTATAGTTGAAAGCTGAGTGTCGAACAAGTTACCTCTTGGGTAACGTTGGTCGATTGAGTATTGGTAAGCAGCTACAGGTCCTGTGTAAGGCGGCTCGGGTAGGTCCTGAAAAGGACGCCTAGATGGCATCGAGACATGTGATGGAGGAAAGCCCCCGAAGTCGGTCCTTGACGTTGTGTTAGGAGGGACGACCATGTCGATTTCATCGTATTCTACTTGTATGAGAGTGTCGTTCACGGGAAGGCTAGCTTCTGTGTTTCTCTGTGGCGATTGCTCCATCTCTAAGAGAAGCGTGGGTTGGTTCGTTTAGAGAATGACGAAGGTCCTGAAAAGGACCGGAGGTTTGTTAGCCTGTGAGCCCTGATAAGGACTGTTCAAGCTCGTGGACCAAGGTGCTAGGAGGTTAAGCCTCCTATTCGAACACGGGGTCGCACTGCGGTGTCACCCAGACGAGGAGGTGAAGCCTCCTACGAGCCTGGGAGTTCGCATTAGGTGACTCGGTGAAACACCTTCTTGATAGTCACCCGGCCTCAACCTCTCGGGCGGTCACGTAATGTAACCCGGTGGTGAGGGCTTACTGGTCCAGAGCGGGGTAGCGAAATCCGTTCCCGCCTAGGGCCTCGGCTTCGTACGAGGGCTTTATAGGGAGGTCACGCGGCCGATGCAAGAGCCGGACCTGACACCTATGTGAAGGTCTGGACGTTCTGAGTAGTTAGGTAGTATTGCTCTCTTGAATGAGCGCCTTGATCCCAAAGCCAATGATCGCCAGTGGAGTAGTATCGCAGCTGGTTCTCTTGAGGAGGTCTTCTTCTGGAGAGGAGGTCTTCTCAGTAGGCTGGTCAGGATCGGTATGAACAATTGGGCCATCGGGCGCCATATTTATACACCTGGCCCTGCCCAGGTGCTCTGTGATTGGCCGTTTGACTTGGCGGAAGTTCTTCGCTTCTCACGTCCGCCGCTGGAACGCTCTGTGTTCGCCGGCCAATAGAATTGCGTGTTCTGTGACCTTGTCTGCCTCAAGGGCGTTGTAAGCGGACTTGTCTGCGCGTCGTGCCTCCTGGTGGAAATCCCGGGCATTAAGTGAGAAGGCTCGTGTCAATTCGCCGGCGTGTGAGGCTCCTCTCTCGCAGTGAGTGTTTGCCTTGTTCTCGTTCGGGACTTGGTCTGTAATACTTCGAGTAAAATGTCCTTGACTGTCTGCAGGACATTTTCTCTTTATTACTGAAACTTGTGTTTCTTTTTACCTTCTTTTGTACAGTTTTCTTGCCCTGTTCAGAAGGTAATTTTTCTCGTAAATAGCTTGGCTCACGTAGTGAGTGTTTAGCCTGATGTTTGGTGGCCTTTAAAAAGGCCGTCGAATTGTGTGGTGTGAAATTCACCACAGCCACGAAGGCACAACTTGCTGCAATAAGTAATTTATTAATATTTGTAATAGACTTAGGCGCCTCTTAGGTGCAATGGAGGCCTAAATCCACACTCATAGAGAGAGAGGAGAGTGACAGTACCATAAGAGCTATTTAAGAGTACCACTCGTACTAATAGCATATATGCTACGTTCGGAGAAGATGTTTTTCCAGTTCTAGGATCACCCATCCATCGCCAAACGCGGGCTTTCGAAAACACGGGAAGAAAGCGCCCGACGCCCGTTGGGAAACAACGGAGCGACGGCAGCGCATTCCCTTGGATCTCGCGGGAACTGTCACATATTTGGACTTTCTAGTTCATTACTACTACATTTGGTACTAGAAAACTTCATAAAAAACTTTCTTTTTTTTCAGTGTTCCTAGTATTCGCTAGTCCAAATTAGTTGTAACTAACTTTTAAAATAACTTCTAGTTATTTTAAAAGAACTGCTTTTCACTAGGTTATTCTGGTTTTGCCTACTAAATTTCAGTCAAAACTAGTTTTTACTGAAAAAAAAAAAAAAATCAGTTACATCTAGTTCTAGCGCTGAGAGTCCCGGTGAATTCTAGTTCTAACTAGTCACAACTAGTTCTCAGGGAGGGGCTTAGTGAGAACTAGGATCGACTAGTTAAAACTAGTAATAACTGATTACGGTTAATAACTGTAACATATATGTTACAGTTAATAGGGAGTATTTGCAGTTTTTCATCTGAGTCGTTCAGCCGAGTCGCAGGGTTGCCAACTCATGGTCATCCATTACCGGATCTTTTCCAAATTACCGTACATTCTCGTACATTCATCCTAAAACCTACCGAATTTTCACCGCACGCATATTTAGACAAAAATTACCTAAATGTTCTTCTTATGAATTTGGTCAAAAATGATGAACTTTAGAAGGTATGTTTTCGAATCAACTGACAAAGCAACATTTTTTTTTTTTTTTCAATACAACTTCAACAAATACCCACCTCCCTCCTCATGGGTGCGCTCTCAGTAACTCCCCCATGAAAAGAAAGTTCTGTAGGTACCTAATAACTTCGATCTTCCCAAACTTCCCTCCATTACTTCGATGAAACGCTATTATATGAATATCAAATCCCTCAACTCAACATTCAATGCATTCCGGGTTTATATGGAGTTGAAATACAGCAAATTATTGCACAAGGAATTTTAGCTGACGAATATTACGAAGAAGGAAATTTAGAAATCTATACATATAGTAGAGAGTTTTTGCAGTTTTCCATCTGAGTCGTTCAGCTGAGTCGTCGTACGAATAGAGAAGCTAACCACTGAGTCGTGCTGTACGAATAGAGAATCGTTGTACGATTGGATGAAACGATTCAAAAGTCACACTAGCCTGACTACACTACTCTAAATCTTCATAAATAAGCCCGAGTCATAGATTACCTTACGTTTATTGTATTATTTCATAATGGATGAAGTATTACATTAGCAACAACTTATCTATGTGGTTTAGTTTCGGTTAATTATTTTCAATGATGAACCTTAGTAATCGACCAAGAAAAACATTATTTAACCCCCTCAAAATTTGTTGGTTTACGTTTTAAGATGCGTAGAATCCAAAAATCAAATTTAAAAAATCCGATCGTCCGCCGTACTCCTTGCACAGCTTTTCTCCTAAGTTGCTGGAACAAAGTTTATGAAATTTGGCTCAAAAATCAAACATCGGCCGAGGATGTGCCATTAATATTGGCATCACTTTTGATCAACCCTGGAGGGTAGTAATTAAGGCCAACATATTCAAAAATCGAGATCTCAGAAACTTTCATGGTAAAAGTAATGATTTGTAGTATTTTTAATGTACTTAATTATTTATAATAATATTTTATTAATAAGGTTGACTCGTTGATATCTAACTCCGAACTGATATTTTATTGGAAACGAAACTTTCAAAGTAAACAAGTTGTAACAGGTGTCAATAGGATCAACAACGGAGGGTGTAGTTCGTTATCCGCCCCCATTTTGTTCTCTCTTTTGAAAGCACACCCGACCACCTTTTTTAATTTTTAAGGAGTGTTCCGTAAACTAGATTTCATCTTCTTGAGCACAATCGTGACGAATTATTATTTTTGATTGGTTAAGATTGGGAAATTAGGTGTTGAAAAAAGTGGGGGCGGATACCGAACTATTTCTCTAGTGAAAAAGTTCGGTATGCGCCCCCACATAGTTAGTAATGGAAAACACAACATTTTTGGTTTAAATAATTCATTTATTAATATTAATATTACTTCTGACACATATTGTGGTGTTGTATTATTCTATGGTTGGGTCATACAAATTCTTGATGCAGTCCAAAAAATGATCAAATGGATCTATGCCCATTGACTTCACACATCTCCTCCACAAAAATTCGCACAAGTGTGAATGAAGACTGGTGATGTTTCCTCCAGCATTGATATTTCGTTTAACCGCACGTCACGTCGACTCGATGTTTTGCGTGTGAGCCAGCGTTGATGGGTCCACGAAATGATGGGAGTGATTCATCGTTTGATGTGAAAACTGCAAAGTTGAGAGACGACTATATGCTCGCCACTCATCGCTCATTATTGTTGTGCCTGGTTTCACATTTAAAAACATCTTTTTATTTTATTTATGAGCATCGCATCTCAACCTCTTAACTTTCGATCAAAGTTATTCTCTGCCTCACCAGTTATCTCTCCCAAGAAAACGTCCCAGGCCGAATCAATGCAATTCAGTCGTGGGGGCGGTTATCGAACTTTTTCTCTAGGGAAATAGTTCGGTATACGCCCCCACTTTTTTCAATGTCTAGTTTCATTGCTTGGAGTATTTGAAAACATAAGTGCGGTATATTATTCATACAGTACATGAAATCTAGTTTACGGAACACTCCTCAAAAATTAAAAAAGGTGGTCGGGTGTGCTTGCTTGCAAAAGAGAGAACAAAATGGGGGCGGATAACGAACTACACCCTCAACAACAAATAATAAAATTAACTGCAGAAACCGCTACAAATCTTTTACTTGTCAATGATAAATGCATGACTGACATTTTCCCCTACTCATATTAGTTGTCCGAAGACCCCTGTAACCGTGAAATGCGGACAAACATACGGACAGACAGATAGGTAGAGAAAAATTGAGAAAATGGTACAATCGTCTACAAATATATCAATGTAAAGACAGACATACTTACGATTTCATTAATATAGATCAACTAGTTCACCCGTGCGTTGCACAGGTTGACTTGAATCCCACCTCACTCATCAGATTGTGGGACACCCCTTGGTCCCCAGTTGGTTCAGTGACGTTCGAAACACTCCAACTCCCCCACCCCTTCTCCCCCTTCATTGTGGGTCAGATTTAAAAATTTTGAAAAAAGTAGTCTTTGACTTGAATTAGAGTAATCCAAACATATTCGACAATCAAATCCCCAGTTTGTTCAGTGATGACAAAGATACCCCTTCCCCCCTCCCCTAAAACACCCCCTAAGGGGCAGATTTGAAAAATTTCAAGTAGCCTGTGATTTAAGTTAGAATAATCCAAACATATTTGCCCAATCAGATGCTCAGATGGTTCAATGATGTCCAAGATACCCCACCTCACCCCCTCCCCTCGCCTAAAACATCCCCTCTGGCTCAAATTTTAAAAACTTCAAAGAGCGCGTAATTTAAGTTGGGCTGATACTGACATTTTCCCCCACTCATATCAGTTGTCCAATGACCCCCGAAACCGTGAAAAGCGGACAAACATATGGACAGACAGACAGAGAACAATTGAGAAAATGGTACCGACCAATCGTCTACAAATAGCATGAAACGGGAAAAACGCTAAATTTCATGATTCTGATCAATCTACAGACAGACATACTTATGATTTTATTAATATAGTTTGTAATCACTACTCTAAAACCCTATGATTGTAATCTTAATTGGACGCAGTTATGCAACAATAGCCTAAGCGACATTTTGGCCGATAATGAGTTTTTGATACCGTTGGAATCGTTTCGTCAAAAGCTTTCGTTTTCTGACGATTTTAGCGCTCCCTATTAATTTGTATAGGAACTAGAGCAAAAAAGGATATGATCCATTTGATGTGTCCGCATTCTGGAATTTTGCAGTAATACAGTCCATTTACAATAATCAAATATTCAACAATGACCCAAGCGCCAGTGACACTTCTTGTACAGCCCTTTGTTGCTAATTATTCCAATTACCAATTGCCAATTATTCAGTTACATGATTATTCCTACCCAGCCTGTTGTTGCGGTTTGTACCCTAATTCCTTGATTAGTATTACCTTCATAGCAAATTCGCATGCCTTACTGGTACGACGATCTACTTCGCAGGGAATGCTTCTTTATGAACATTGGTTTCTTACTACACACATTAATAGATTGGTGCGTTTATATTATAATGATAAAGTAAATTTGGAACAATAAGTCAAGGGACAATTTATTTAAATTTTTTTAAACATTTGTACAAATCTTGACAGAACATGGAAAATGTTCCTTGGGAGAACAGGAGTGAATTTAGGTCACTCAGCTGATTGGGAAAAAGCCCATCGTATCTATCGTCTCTTAATAGAGAGTTCTCTTAAACGATAAGACAATTGGGATAAGGTGCTTGGGGATTTTATCATCTGGGGCGAGCCCCAGCGGATGGTAACCTGATAAAACCAAGAGGGTCGAATTAGCATTTCATCTTAGAGTGACGCTACTTATCTTCAAGTAACGCTGAACCACCAAGGGGATTTTCCCGCCTATCCCATGTGTTCAGTTTCCAGCATTTCTACGTTTCCTAGTTCTTTTCTTATTCACGTAAAGGTTTTGCAATGGCAAATTTTGAAAATTAATGACAAGAAAATGAATATAATTTTTATTAATCATAAATACCAACAAAAAATGAAAATCACTGTTATCGGTATGTAAGGTTACTTTGCGATAGGGAGGAAGAGATGAGATAGGTTGGTTCGTGAGGCGCCTCATCTCTATCTCCCCATCGCTTTAGGAACTCTCTAATGTCCCAGAGAGTCTCCCTAACGAATTTCAACTAACAAGTTTCTTTCCAGTCTAATAGTGGATGCGATCATGTTTACAAAATTAACTGAGAGGGCTCACCTGTATGTGAGCCATTATTCAGACAACCACGCTCATACCTCAGATTGTTGGCCACGCACTGCGCAGTCGTTAACATAATACGGTTAGGTTAATCTAGAGCTTTCCGACGACTGGCGAACGATTTTTGTACGATGATAAATGCCTAAGATAGGTGCAGTTCCGTAGCAAAGATTTGTTTGTAAGCGGTAATCATCAGAAAATAGAAGCGTGACGCACTAAATGTCTCGTAAAGGTAACTTTGTCACATTTTTGGCCGGGTTATGATGGCAAAAACATGTTCCATGTTAAAATACAACAATAGGCTAAACGCCAGTTTGGATGGAGACGTTTTGGTGTTTGCCTCATTGTTGCAAAATTCAATTTGCAACGTACTACAATACGGGTAAGCGCCAAACCTCTTTATCTGCAATAAAGAACATCTTTGGGGTCTAAAACCTTAACAATGTCAGCTCAGCATACTACGAAATAGGCCACGGGAGAAATTCCAACATCCTGGATCTGCCACAAAGACCACAGCAACGTGTCGTCGCTCAAAATCTTCAATCTCGATTTTCCAAAAGTTTGGTTGATGTCGCTTGGTTGATGGTACATTGTTGCACAACTGCGTCTAATTATGGTTATGACTAATCCCAACTCTGCTTAATCTGTGACTTATGTTTCTCACTCCTATTTTGCAACAGTTTGCGACCTACTAACTTGAGAAGTGTGATTATGTACAGCAGGAATTAGGAGGTGAACGAAATAACTCGATAATCTCGTACGGAAGGTATGAAGTTCTGACGTCAAAACTTTGGCGAGATGGGATGAAAGCGACACCTCGGGAATGAACCTCAACAGAGAAATGTGAGTTTATCAGGTTCAGATAAAAGAGGAAAGTTGAATCATTCGCGGTTCTCTCAGATTTCCCAGAGGTTTTCGGAAGTTAAATCCATACGCGTTCAGATGTTGAGAGGAGGAACTGACTTTTCATATGCTATTAGTACGAGTTGTATCTCTTATGGTACTGTCACACCACCCCCCCCCCCCCCCCTCTTTCTATGTAGTGTGGATTTAGGCCCCATTGCACCTCTGGGGCGATCTAAGTTCGTTACAAGCCATAACGTATCTATTGCTTTCTCACTACTGAAGTTAGGGCCATGTCATACGAGCGCTATTGCCGTCGCGCAGATGCCGTCGAGATAGCGCCGGAAAAAGTACATGTCATACGTGACGGCAAATGCGTCGCGTTGATGCCGTCCCGCCAACGCCAGGTGCCTGTCATACGAAGCGTCTTCCGGGCGCATTTGCCGTCGCGGCAATTATGTTATTACCAAGATGGACACCATCCAGTTAGGTTTATTTATTTATTTATTTATTTAGCAAAAACATATTAATAAGAAAATTAAATAATAGTAGTACTTGACAATACTAGTAATATAAACAAATTAAAACAAGATACTTACTTCTTTTTTTAAAAAGTGAACATTTTGCAAAGACTTTAAATTGGAACTAATTTAATCAAGGACTTCAAAAAAATCGAATAATTTGCCCACCAAGGCTTAAGTTCAAAAGAACTTGTGTAGGGGACACAGGGGGGTGGAGTCTTACTCTTAATAAGAGGCGCCCAGCTGTACAATACTAGACTATACATATATAAAAACAAAAATAAATATGACTATATATAAAGATAAAACTGGCGGAAACAGAAATAACTACTTTATCAAAATAAAATACCCATAACCGATATGACAATAATATTTAAAATTAATTATGAATTCACATGAATACAGAACATCAATTCCCTATGGTTCCCAACAATTACTGAAAGTCAGAAAGAATCCCCGATATACATCTTTTAAAACCATTTACGTTGGGGAAAATGGACAAATTAATTTTGTGGCTATATAAGAAGTTCAGAGCAGCATCGTAAGCATTTCTACGATACAATTCTGTACGACAGCGGGGTAGGGAAATGTTAGATGTCGAGGCAGTTCTACTGAAGGAAACATTACATAGGTGCTCGAGCCTAATACCCGTTTTAAAAACAAGAGTACAAGACTCTATTAGAAAAATGGTCTTTACATTATGTGCATTAAATTCTGAATATTCTGGATATACCTAGGTTGTATCAGCTTTTTGCACATTTTAGATATATATGAAGTGCTCACGCGGCAAATGCGTCCCGCTGGCGCTATCACTCCGTATGACAGGGTCCCGGCGTCACGTGCGCCGCGTCGCTAAAGCGACCGTCTGCGTCCGGCTAACGCGGACTCGCCGACGGCATTAGCGTCCGTATGACATGCTCCATAAGAACCCCATTGCCGGGTTGGAGCGTTTTTAACACGACACTATCAGCGCGACGGTAATAGCCCTCGTATGACATGGCCCTTAGGGAAATTTTTGTTCGTGATGAATTCGAAAAAATGTTTGTCCTCCAAAATCAAAATTTCCTTTCAACTTTTGCGTTTCATAGCATGCTGATCAACTTTGGTTCCGTGTCTCTCTGTCTGTGGTAAATCCTTGTCACGCCCAAAACTACACCAAGTCTCAGTCCGATTCCAATGAAATTTTCAGGAGTTGTGCGGGTTAGCTCCAAGACGGTCCCCTGTAATTTTTAAACCCGTCGAATTGCCTGTGCGCATGCGCAAATGTGAATTTCTCATAATGTCGATTCCTTACCATCTGTTGGTCTGATTTCGTTCAAAATGGGTAGGTGATAGAGTAAATGTTCTTAAAAAAAATGCCCTATAAATAATATCGCGATCGGTTGAGTAATAACCATTGCGCATGCGTGAAACTAATCGCACCAGTCGCAATATCATTTAAAATAGACATTTTTCTAGAGTACTAGCCGCTCGCAAGGTGCCCCCCCAAGCAAAACCCCCAATTGAAACATGTAGGAAATGTTGCTCGCTTCGCTAGCAAAGTAGATTCCTTAGGGTAGGTTTAACGTGTGTAGGGGATGTTGCTCGCTTCGCTCGCTCGGTATGGCTGTATCTGTGCGTCACAACATTCCTGATAAAGCAGGCTCATTTAACTTCTCATTTTAATCACTTTGCTTCCCTTCCCCTCTCATTTTGTCCAACTTCCCGTCACTTTTTTCGATATCCGATTTCGGATTCAGATTCGACGAAATCAAAACTGTATTTCGCTCGCTAACACCGTCCCGAAAAACGTCTCTATATGGGGTCAATTTTAATGAGAAATAAGGTGGAGAAACGATAAAAAAATTTTAGCTGTGATTTTTCAGACTACTGAACATCAGGAAATAGGCTTATGGGCCGTAACTTTAAAATTCGAGCCAATCAGGAAAAACGAATGGTCAACGAATTTTGTGGGATGAAAAACGACGAAGTACCATTTCCCTAGCAACGACTCGGTTGTAAGCGGAAATCATCAGAAATTGAGCATATTTCGTTACGTTACGTAACGTGACATAACGAAAATTTGGTTGTGTGCCATAGCAAAGACATGAAATGTCAAAAGAAACGCTTGCATACGAGTCTGCAACACATTGGGACATTTCATGTCTTTAGTTGAAGACTCGTACGAGTATGTGTTGCAGATTCGTATGCAAGCTTTAAGAGCCACTCAGCTGATCCAGACCCTGGGCATCGTCAAGCAAATGTCCTAAAGAGGCTACATACGAAATTACAGCTTCCTAGAGTGTAAAGCATAGAAATTAGCTTTAAGAGCCACTCATCTGATCCGGACCCTGGGCATTGTCAAGTAAATGTCCTAAAGAGGCTACATACGAAATTACAGCATCCTAGAGTGTAAAGTATAGAAATTACCTATTAAAATGATTTAACCACTGCTTCACAAATCAAACCGTTCTCGCAATATTCGGATCACCTGCTATGAATCAAATGAAATCGTCAGAAATTAACAAGCGGTTGCAATCATGTTCACAATATCAATTATTGAGAATGATCACCTGTGTGTAAACAATAATTATTTATATAACCATGCTCATAACTCAGCTTGTTGGCCACCCACTTCGCATTAGTTAACGTATTATGGTTGGATAAATCGAGAGCTTTCGAATGAATGGTCAACGAATTTTGTGGGATGAAAAACGACGAAGTACCATTTCCCTAGCAACGACTCGGTTGTAAACGGAAATCATCAAAACATATTAAAACGGAAATTATCAAAACAGAGAGTAACGTAACGTGACGTAACGAAAATTTGGTTGTGTGCCATAGCAAAGACATGAAATGTCAAAAAACGAAGTTTTTCGTTGGAATTTTCGAAAAAACAGGCCTGTAATTTTTTTTTTTTTTTTTTACGCATTTCATCAAACATCCACTAGAGTGTACTCTGATGTGTGTACTCTCTCCGTTTCGCTTATATTAAAATAAAAACCTTTTCCCAATAACTTGACGAAAGACCGTCATGCGTTCTCCAATTACAGAAATCCTTATTTTCTTATTAATTGCGCGAATTCCCACAGTTGCGTGGGTTCCCTTAAGGCTCGACCTGCTTCGGCCAGACCGACTAATCTGATTTGGATGAAAATTCAATTCAACCCAAGCAATTAATTATCGATCATCGCCGGACGGGTCTGCAATCCGCTCCTGAGTAGTGGAAACGACTTCGATGAATCTCCCTTGACAAACTATAAATAGATCCACTCACAGCCCCTTTACTGATGAATACTCTTGGGATTCGAGCCTGATT
The DNA here is from genome assembly GCA_030762985.1 of Adelphocoris suturalis. Classification (NCBI taxonomy): domain Eukaryota; kingdom Metazoa; phylum Arthropoda; class Insecta; order Hemiptera; family Miridae; genus Adelphocoris; species Adelphocoris suturalis. The sequence continues at coordinate 10,567,874 of CM061043.1, forward strand.
AACTTGCCTTGATTTGTGATCGGCTATATGGCGTTATTTCTGCCACTGCGGGATTCTAATTTCCCTTCAACAACTCCAGCACAAACATCGGCATTCCTTTCGATAGTCGCAAACGGGTGTGAAAATCGACATATTCGAGTAAATTAAAATAATCCGGGCGGCATTGGGCATATATTATGGAATTCGAAGAGTTTTTCAGCCACTGAGAGCAAAAGTGCGGCGATTTGCCGCGTGCTCCAGTGCTCGAGTGTTAATTCTGTAAACCTCTTACAACCCAAATTATTTCCAGTGGTGTATTTCCAAAGGTACAAAATCCAATAATGAGACCGTAAATATTATTATTGCGACATCCAATTTACCTACTGATTCGGAAACCTTTTATCTCTCCTCTCACATAAACAAAAACAAAAAACGGATAAATCACCGAAAAAAGCGCCCACTGCACTCTGGCACTGTCGCTATATCTTCACACTCGCTGGTTTATGTCCACCAAATATCACGAAACATCAAACCATTAAACGGAACCTCTATAAGACCAAAGCTTGAAGCGATTGACCCGACAGTCACATTCGAGTTATCTCGTGATCGTGAGCACACAATTACTCATCCCGTGTGGAACTGAAGTTGGGTTACGAAGCTGTCCCAGTGGTCTCTTTTATTTCACAGAATTATCCGGACCAGGAGCTGGAAAAACCTAAATGCGAATGGGAACGCGTGTCGTGGGAATACGGCCGTCTACCACAAATAATTTGTTTTATCAGAAAAAATTGATATTTTCTTGCTCGACCTTTTAACCCGAATAGTAGGTACTTGGATATACCAAAAATAGTGATATTTAGTGCATTTCCTTTAAAAACGCGGAAGGCCGCTTGTACTTTCTCTCTTATGAAAGAAGAGCAATGAGCATTGAAAATGTCTCAGTAATTTCAATGTTTTTTATTATTTTAACTAAAATAAAAATTAGAAAACATAAAATAATTATTGACACACAAATTACTGAATTTTCTGTAAGCCAGTCTCGACGATGCCCAATTCTTCCACGAGTATGAATTCACAGGTAGGTAATTTTCTGTTATGGTGCGCGACTACAATTACTACCTATAACCAAGATTAACTTTTCAACCAAGTGACAACAAAACAAGCGGCATACTATACTTTACTATATCCATTTATAACATTAAAAAAAAAAAAAAAAAAAAAAAGACATGAACAAGTACGAAAGAAATGCGTGATAAATCGAGAGCTTTCCAACGAGTGGAGAACGATTTTTGTCTGTTGAAAAATAAAGAAGTTTCATTACCCCAACAACGGCTTGGTTGTACGTGAAAATCAAAAGAAAACATCACCTTACCAACTTGTTTATCGGTGGCGTTAAGTTTTTTCTTTGCGTAACAAAATTTCCGGTTGACCCGTCGACTAAGACATTTTTAATGTAAAAAAAAGGGGGAAATGAGCTATTGTATTCACTTTGTCCGCTGATGTATGTATGTATGTTTATCCTCTTAAAATCGTTTTAAATGCCTCTTCTTGACGTCTGATTTTGATGAAACTTGGTGTGGATGTAATCTGTAATATGGCGAGGATAGAGATGTATCAGGGGCCGCTGACTCATGAGAGGTCATTGATCAGCGGAGTGAACTCCAAAGCTATTTCGTCTCCTATTCGACGCAGGAAGCTGAAATTTGAGAGGGAGGCTGAAGGGAGAATGCTGAATACGACTGAGAGGTCATTGATCAGCTGATTGCTCCAAGGCCATTTTGTCTCCTATTCGACGCAGAAAGTATATATTTCACGTGGATCTCCTTACAAGAGAATGTGCTATCATGTCTCACTTCGTGATCAGTGATCTATTTGTTTTTTTGTTTTTTTCCCCACTACCGAAGGTTGGGAAGCTTTGTGTTCATACCCGAACCCAAAAACCCATGTTCAGTACGCTGTCAAAATGAGATTTATGTGTGTATTATCTGCTTGTTACACTTTTTTTCTATTCATTAAAGCAATTTTTGTACACATTTCAAGAGTTGTTGAAATACTTTTTTTGTGCTTCAGTAATCTCAATATGTTGGAACGTACTCATTCATCCCATAATGCTCGCATTAGTGTATAAAGTATTATAATTAATTGCAATCTATCGTTTGGGAACCCCCATGGCGTAAAGCTATGCTTATTACTATTTAGATAATGAAAAGGCAAGAAGAACATGAGGTGAAAATTTATGCTCGTTGTTTCCTTCAACATCATTTCACTTTTGTACATTAATAACAAATTCGATTTAGCGATTCCTCTAAAACTGAAAGAGAGAATGCTCAACTAACGGCTTAAAGAAGAAATCGAGAGCTTCTTACTATGAAAGAATGTGACAAAATTACAAATGTTCATGATTTTTGACATTAAGATTGCCTAAAGGTAACACAGCCTTGGTGTAGTTGGTTTAGCCGCAGCAGCACGTCGGTGGACTGAGTTCATAAGGCCTACCAGAGCCTACCATCAAATCGTATTAATTTCCGTATATTATTTGGAACAAGTCATACAAGAATTGAAGTACGGAAGCTATATAGTTTGCACGTAATGATGTTGGACATCCAGTACAAATGAAGGCTTATTGGCAATATTTATGAAAGTGAATTTCAAATTAAATAATTGTCGAAATTTCTAATTATTGATGATGCGTAGTTTAAAAACAAATAACCGGACATTTGGCGTCTAGAGCAGCTTCCAAGTTTTTCCCGGACAGCTTAAAGATGAACCGGACTGTCCGGGCCAAAACCTGACGCCTGGTAACCCTGCCTTTACCCTCTCTTGGTTGAATCGGGAACCGTCAGATGTTTGACCGCCCATATCAAAGCTCTGATTTCTAACAGGGAAACGAACTCCAAAGTAGGTTAACGGCTTATCTCATAACGCACAATATTTAAGTTGACGAATCAAGAGGATGAAAACCAGGTCGACGTGGTGGTAATGATTAATTCGAGATGGACCAGCACAAGATTGTGATTCGCTCCATGTACCCGAGGAAGATAATGGATACACGAGACAAATATATAATAAGGGAGGAAACATAACCTACGCCAACGGGAGGCAGAATGGGAACCAACCACCTAGCCTTTTGAATAATTCATCAGACCGCCTACCATACACAACACATCCCGACCAGTGAGGATTTCCGGTTGTTGCTTACTGATCACCTAAAAGTAATTCGTAATCACGTTTATTTGAGCGAAAGACGCAGCTATTGTTGCTTCAACCTTTTACTTGTGAGGATTTTCGGAAATCCCATTCCACCTCACTGCAGCGGTACAAAAGGTCATATATTGCGTCGTGGTGCAAAACTCTACAATTGCCTGCCGTCTGCCTTTCAATGTTTTGGTAATGAATTTAGTGAAGAAAGGACTATCAACTCAAAGGTAAGGAACTATTTGGCTCGTGAACGACAGCTATGGATATTTTACAAATTTGGGTTTTGGTATGATAAATTTTATGTGTTTTCAGGGGTTAAAACTAGTAAGCTAAAATTTAAAGCTAGGTTATCACGGGGTTTGGGAGATCTGCAAGTTTCACCATTCGATTCAGCATAATAAAATTTAACACTTACATAGAAACTGACCACGAACTCGTATTTTCATAGATGGTCATTTTTCAAGAAAACCCTCGATTTCATTGAAAAAACAATGTTTTTCAACAATAAAACATAGTTTTCTTCCCAAATTAGCAAAGTAATAGTAAAATTATTGTTTACACCGTTGAAGAAGTGAAATTTTGGCGCAGATTTTACAGTTCTTGATTCTTGAAAAAATATTGGTTTTCATAGTTCAATTCCCGATTGAAAAAAAAGTTTCCCAAATTAGGTAAAATTTGCTTTTCAGAGGGATTTTTCATGTCTTAAACCTTAATTCTTAAAAATGTCAGGCGTCTATTCTATAGAAAATTCAATGCTCTTTCCAACGTCATCCTCAAATTTGAGTTTACACAGCAAATCGAGGTAGTTATGATCGTTTTAGTGAAAAAAGGTTTGAAAACTAAAGAAAACCTTAAAAATTAAATACTCCATAACTACCTATGCGTTTAAAAAAATCTCTAGGAAGAACTTTCGATCAGAAATGAGCTCTGGAATCGACTCCTGCAGTTTGGCAGACCTGTTTTGTGTGTACACACACACACATAAGTATATATATAAATCATTTTTAACCCCCCCCCCCTCCCCTTCCTTAAAATTTGTTGGTTTACGTTTCAAGATGCTTCAAATCCATGCTTCAGCCAAACAGTTTTTTTTTTTCCTTCGAAACTACGTAACCAAAGTTTATGAACTTAGGGTTATAAATCACATTTGGGGTCCAGTTGATCCTAGTAGCTCGGCATCTACTTTTATCAGCCCTAGAGAGTGGCATCCCTTAACTGACTTATTAAAAAATCGAGATCCCGAAAACTTCGGAGGTGACAGTTGATGATTATTCGGTTGTTATTGAGAAATATTATAAAGAATCGAATAAAACCATCCGGAACGTTGTACGTTAATCCGTTTGCTCTCCCTAAGGGCTAGACTTTGAAAAAGAGAAATTACTTCGATTTCTAGGCGCGAAAACATTGAGAAATCATGCGCCACAAGCGAAATCAATCGCTAAAAACTATTTTCCGTACTAATAGACTAGTGAAGCATTGGTAGACGTTTCATTTTATCCCATAAATTTTCAGTTGGTAGGTACCTACCTAATATCATTATGCTTCGATCAGGAGAACTACAATAGTGTAGATGTATTAATTAATTCCATTGATTTTCTCTCTGTAGACGCCTGCAACAACGCAGGCATATTGACGACTACCTACGGGCCTACAATTTGAAATGGACCTACTTTGTAATATCAAGAATCCAGTATCAGTTCACAGTGATCAGCTGAGGGGCCACTGAGCCTAATTTGTTTTTTAATCGACTTATGATGCTGAAACCACAGTTTATATATTGGTGGTTTATAAATGTAAACTACTGCCCCACATCAGCCACAGGAGCCTCAGCAGCTAGGTCTACGCCCATGTTTGCGGCCGAGGTGTAAGCTGTGTAACCTAGTGATTGAGGATGCGTGCTTTTCATCCCCAATTGCCATTTGAGAATATGAATGTAGAATGTCAGTCAAAGATGTGCATTTACCAATTAGTCTTTAGGAAATGCTCAGAAAACGAAGGATTTTATGTTGGTAAGACAACTACATCGCTGAATCTCTGAGTAAACAACCACAGAGCATCGGTGAACCAGCCCCGGCAGCTTCCTGTTGCAGAACATACACGATCACACCAATCTAGTTTTGATGAGTGCTTGGGTGAAGGTGCTGAAAATTATGCCGAAAAGTAATTATAGACTTCTGCAACAGTCAGGACGAGCTCACAGAACCGCCCACCCGGCCTCAATATCAACGACTGAATGAAAGCATCAGGGTGAAGATCATAATCTTCCTAATCCATGAATGCAGGTAACAAGCAACGAGGCAACAAGACTCATAACAAGCATCGTCATACAAACAATGCCCTTTCGTATTTCTTGTGTGATCAAGCTTACTCAGCGAAATATCAGAATTTTCTCTTAGTTCATTATATTTGTGAAGTTTTATTTCATCCATTAATTTATATTTGTAAAGGCCCGGAAAGTTGTCGTATTAGTTTCTGTGTCGCGATACATTCTGTTTTGCAAATGCGGAGTTTCCTTGCGGTTTCCATAGAAGGAAATTAGGGAAATTGTTACTGCGGCGTTTTATCCGTTTTTCCCGGTTGCTCCGATGGTCTGGTCCCATTAGCGTCGTCATTAAGCTGGTTTACTCCGCCCTGAGATTATCTGGGTCAGTAAAATAAGGTGAGAGATGGGAAAGAAGAGGAAACGCGTTGACCGGGTGATTCATAACATCCATTTCCCTCGAGGAGCAATAAGGTTTTTGCGGCTCTCTCCGACTAATTCCAGCATTGTCTTTGTCCTTGTTGCCGTATGCACATACATTATGCGGATTAAAGGGGTGGAGATTGGAGGCGGGTCTTGTTAGCGAGGAGTAATTATTTGTCCGGGTCTTTTCTTTCCCCGCATTTACAAACTATTTTCTATAGAATGGGGATTCATCGGATTGATGACCCCTAATCATTTTTACGTCCACTGTGGTAAAATCGATCAGAATGCTGTGTATAGTTTGACGGTCTGGATGCTCGCAAGCTCGCATCTAACCAACAAACAATCCACAAACAAGCCTGTGTGTGTCACTACGCCGAGCCACAACAATAGGCACAAACATAGGTACCTAACTTTTATGTGGGTGCCTTGCCATATATGTATTCACGGTAATTAGTGTGCTGCTGCCCTAGCAAGGAGAGCCATTGGTGATGACTCCATCGAAATGTTGCCTATGCGCATTGAGGATCAAATCTCCTACACCGCATAAAGCCAATTCCATCTGGCTCGAGCAATGGCACGGCGAGGTCACTGGTCTGCGTGGAGTCCTTCAGGACCTTTGCCCGGTTGATCCTTTTGAGGCCCATCTTCCAAGAAGGGACCGAATAGTGGTCAACCGGGTTGCCACTGGCCATACCTGTCTTACTCACAGACACCTGCTAAATCCAGTAGCTCATGATGTTGTGTGTGGAGATGTGGGGGTGATTTGTCTATCCGCCACTTTTTGGAGGATTGCCCAGCCCTCATAGACCTCAGGGTCCAGCATTAACCCCCCCGTGGGTGGATGTTCTGTTAGGACCAGACAAGGTCCAGTCCCTGTTGGTGTACCTGAAAGCCACTGAGCTTTACAACGGACTGTGATATTCTGATCTGTGATATATTTATTTATGTACATCTAATCATACCTTTATTTAACTAAGATGTATAGTATTTATCTTTATATATTTATCGATAATATTTATAATTGATTGATTCATGATCCATCCGTCAGGCTTTTATGGCCAATGGGGTTGTCAGGGTGAGACGGATATAAGCAGAAAAAATTCTTCTCTGAGTTTCTTTACTGGGAAGCTTTCCACATCAAAATGTCATCTTCAGGCCCCTCCGTTTCTGTCTAGTATCCTCTATCGCTCATCTGTCTCTGCTCCACGGTCAAGTGCATCAGTCTCCGGGGGGGTTCTTTCATTTCTTTAATTTCCATAGGAATTGCTGCCAGTCCCGAGATTAACTTCTTGGGTTGTCTTGTGTGATGTTGAAACTTGAGTCGAAATATGAAGGATTTTCTGCTGCGGTTATAGCTCTGACTTGTCAGAGATGATGAAGCTCAATTTTGTGTTGTGCGGATTCATGAAATTTACTGATTTATGTAGAAGAAATGTAGAAATAAGAAATTAAATTGAAAGGTAACCCTTCCACCGAGAAGGTCGGGTGGACTATATCATCTTTATATATTATCGATAATATTTATGTATTTGTAAGGATCGTACTTTAGTTTTTATTACGGGGTATTTTTATCCGCTGTAGGGGTCACAAAGCGGTCATCGCTGTATCCCTTGAGGCAGAGTGCGGCGATGCCTCGTTTTACGGGTGATTGGTATTATTATTATTATTATTTCTCCCCCTACGATCTGCCAGTGGAGTCCGTGATGGCAATCCGTTTAGTGACGGACGGTCAGCATGGCTCCCCTTAGAATCGTGCCCGTTGCAGTGTCCTTCTGACACCCCTTTTTGATTGCCGTTAATGACCCTTCCGGTTGAGACGCGGCTTAAATTCTTTAGAAATGTATTAATTAAATTAATTTAATAATTGAATTAAATATATAAATGTATTATATTATAAAATATAAATTTAAATGATATAAATTTACAAATTATAAAATAATAAACTAATTAATCAATTAATAAATAAAATTGAATAATTATTCAATAAATCAACTAATTAACTTAATTTGCGTAAATAAATAAATTAAAGGGGTTGGCACAAAACAAACTTTTTACTCGTAGCATGCACATGCTTTAGTCATGGGTCCCCGCTCCGAAAACGACAGGAAAAAAGCTGCAAATTATTACACAATGGTTATTTCTGTGTTAGATAGCCCTTCTACGCAGATCATTGGTCTATAATTATTAAACCCTGTATATAATATATGATCTAAACATGGCGCATGGTAGCTTCGAGAAGGGTTCACACTTTTACAGTTCAAAGACCCCGCAATTTCACGCTTCACAGTAAAGATGTTTTAAAAAAAGGGGAAAATGATGCTTGAAGTAATTTACTTTAGCGCATGCGCAGAATGGAGTAATGATTTGAGAAAATTAAATTGGTAGGGAAAAATCTACAGCATAACCCACAAATGCCCAGAAAATGTAATCAAAATCGGATGAAAACTAGGCCTTGTTCCTGGGAATACACTTTCGCGCGAAATTTGTGAGTTATAGTGCTAAACTTAACATATGAAAATGATTTCAACCTAGGAGTCATTTCAGAATGCCACAAAACGGAAAAGTTTGATTTTAAAATTTTTGGAGCTTGCGATAGCTTCATTTTCTAAGAAAATTCGCTAAAACGTCCTATTTGAATCATCCAACAGCTAGGCAGAGTAGAGAATTTTGACTTTTCACAATCACATCACAGTTGCGAAAAGTGGGACCAAGAGGATTCCCAATTCCCAAACAGTAGGGAAATTTAATCTTCCCCGCCGCAGGGATGAGCATAGAGCGGGAAACGTTGGTTTATTAAATGGGGAAGGCATCGGGATTGTATGCGCGAAGGGGTTCAACCGCTACAAAATACGTTGATCCGCGTTCTCTCAGCTTTAGTTCAGTATTTGGCTTAAGTCAAATACCTAACAGATCTCGTGTAAATACGTTGTTCCAGTTTGGGTGTCAGGAAGGGGGGGGACCTTCAAAACGGCGTTGTCGGAAAACAAACTTCTCGCATCTCGGTAAACGGATGGTTTTAATTTAAACTTCAAAATGAGGTCGGGAGACTCGGGGGGGAACGTGTATTGTGACGATGAATGCCGGGGGAAGAACGAAAAAGAGTGGTTTTGAGGGAAAGGAGATCTCTTCGTCCAGGGTCGAAATCCGATCGATAAATAAAAACGCTGCAATTATTAAATAATGGTTTATTATTTCTGATTCAGATAGCCAGCTATAGTAACCAGCATGCTCTGGGGCTTTCGCCTGTCTCTTTTCTAGTATCCACCTCTGTTCTCGCGTTAAAGGCTGCGCTTCCAATGGGGAGCAAATGGATGATCGTACAGCCACCCGAGTGGTCTCATTCAATCCAAGGAGCTAATTTCTATAGGAATCAAACTAAAACCGTAGGTACAGTCGATTCTGCGTCCGAAATTACTTGGGTGACGACGCCCCACTTACCTATGGCAGAAATATAAGTAAACAGCTATTCATCCAGAGGGTTCAGACTCCAACCTGCCCATGTAATGCAATTCTAATTTAAATACGATTTGCTTCGAACTATCTGAGAAGATTTTGGAAGCAGAAGAACGAAGGATTTTAGATGGGCTGGATCAATTATTTTTGCAACATACTAAAGTATGATATAATATACTAAATATACTAGTGTGTTCAAGGTAGGTTAAATGTTATATGGGGTAAAAGTGATCAAATATAATATAAAATATATATTATATCCGTTCCGATACGCCCCAAACGCCTTTCTGCTACTCCACTATGCCGCAGCTAATGCCGTACCCCCCTCAGGTTGGCGCGGCGTATATATGGGTATAGCAGGTAAAAGTAATAAATATCCATTCTCCTACACCCCCCTGCTACGCCCCTGGTCACCCCAGCCGCCACAAGGTGCCGCGGCGCCTGCTCTCACTCCACCCCTCGCTCACCCCCCTCACCACCCACCGTGACCCCCTGCCAAGCGTGCCAGGCGTGCGTGCGTGCGTAAGTCTAACACTCAAATCTCGAAAAAGACACTTTTTCGCCCGTTTTTGGCCCATAGCTATGCGAGTAAAGCGATCGGGATGGTTAAACGTTAGGATCAACTAGACCCCAAATGGAGTCTATGTGCGAAAGAACGGGTTTTTCAAGTCAATTCTTAGGCCTTTTATGGCCCGGACGGCGAACGGCGGACGGACATTTCAAATTTGGATTCTACGCACCTTGAAACGTAAAGTGACAAAGTTTGAGGGGGGGTTATAAAAATGTTTTGCTATACGATCACATAGGCTTATTATTGGAAATAATAAACCAAAATTCTACTCTTGCTCCAAAAAGACAAGCTTTTCAAACGAAAGGAAGTGTGCCAACACTTTTTGAGCACATTAAATTAGCCGAATTCCGAAACAAGAGGACAGCAAGACCTTACGCTGGATTTTTTAAATTTTCAAATTTAGTAATTAAGTTATTTTTTTTAAAGTACATCCTATCGAATTTCCACCCACAGATTTCGGCGCCCGAAAGAGATTTTCGGAACCTTTTTCTCCCGAACCCGCACACACACAGCCAACTCATTCTACCCACAAACATCTGACTAGCTTCTTGAAATACCCACTCTTTAGGAGCTATTAAATTTGTAGATTACACATTACCTAACTTATGAATTACAGGATGATTCAAATTCGTTCAAAAATTTATGTATAAAGTTATGCTCAAAAATTTACTAAAATTTCATTAAAATTTGCTAAAAAATCAATAAAAATTGAAAAAAAGCTAAAAATCTTAAATCTTTTCGAATGGCAGATTGTTATTTAGAAAACGTTTTTGGTCATATAATTAATCGTTAACAATTTTTCTTTGCATACAAAAAGCTCGAATTTCAAAACAATTCAACATTATACAATAGGGTAATTTACGAAAATTCTCTCATATGATCATGCTGCATGACTGGAACTTTTTATGATTGAATGTATGAACAAAAGACTCACAGGCGTGAAACAGCGACGAAAACAGGGGTTTAAATTCGAATGATTTCATTAGTTGCTGCAAGTTTGGAATAGAAGATGCAAACAGTCAGAAAGTGGTCAGCACGATCCGCAACCAGTTGGAAACCAGTTTGGGAACCTCTGCGAACAGCCTTGACCCAGGGTAGGGGGAGCTCTTATGATCAGAGAACTCAGCGAACGCCTCAAGTGGGTTGCAAACTGGTTTGGTGGCTTCAGCGAACAAACCCTATGCCATTAGTTATAGTATTGACCTATTCTTTTTTGTTAACTGCACCTCAGATCCTATAAAATTTTGAAGAAAAAAATTATTGAAAACATGCACATGCTACAGCCACACTAAAAACAAGACACAAATTGCCATTATGTTACGAAGCATTACTAGTTAGTAACTTAGCGCTATAAGTCAGCTTTCCTTGACACTACAGACGCTTAGGGATCATGAGATGTAGTGATAAAATGAGAGCATTCCAAGAAGAGGCGAACGACTATCGTAGAACGATAACTAAGGGAGTTACACTTCCCTAGCAACGGAATGGTTGTACGTGGAAATCAATAGAAAACTCCGCGCCATATTTTCATAACGCTTTTGGTTTATTATTTTCAATAATTAACCTTTGTAATCTACCAAAAAAAGGTCACGTCTAGAGGATTTAGGTGACGAAGGTGAAGTCATTGGGGAAGCAATTCCACCACTAGGTTCGACATCCTTTGTTTTTACACCACCAGCTCCGTTCAATCTCAAAAAAATCTTCCTTGGGGGGAAAAACAATAGATCATGAATATGTCCATTGTTGGAAGTTTAATTAAAAAATTAAAATGATGAAATAAATAAAATACACACGATATATTTTATGAAAAAATTATTAGCATTGAACATTAATGAACAAAATTGTCAAAATTTGGAAATATTCCGTTCTCTGCGGTAGTACCTCATTGATTTCTACCTAGCCTTCACTTTTCGAGTTAATAATAATCTAAAGTGCAGGAGCGTTGCATTTTGTGTGTAGAAAAAAAAGCGTCGCGAAAAATTCCTTGACCCCCAGCCAAAAGACATATCCATGTCAAAAAAAAGTTATTTGAAGCAATTACGTTGAATATTCCCCACCTCTACAGCTCTCTGCCAGGTTACCAAAGCTGGAAGGGTCAAATAAAAAGTCCAGTCATGCAGCATGACCCCATGAGCGAATTTTTGAAGAAATCTTCGACATTTCAGTCGCTATTGATCGTGTTGAGAAATTTAAGTTTATGATTTTGATAGACAAACATGGAATCAAATTATTAACACATGCACAGAGTAAACTCATCAGTTGTGATTACATTTTTTTTTTTTTTTTTTTTTTTTTTTTTTTTAAGCACCTACTACCTACGTTTTAAACAGCATGGTTCTAGGATTGGTTATACAGGGATACTTCCATAAGAGTAGTTCAATCTGAATTTGGACAATGTTTCATGAAAATATTACCGATTTTTACAACTAGCGAACGGCATTATTTCGATTTTGACTGATTTTTCAACTTTGAAATTTTTGAAAACTTGATACTTATTCTTATAGGAAATTTTACGCTGATTCCGAATATACCACATGTTAGTATAGTGAAAAAATTATTTCGCACAACAAATCGCAAAAAACAGGCTATTTTGAAATTTTTGACTACATTTTTGAAAATTTCAACCAGAAGATGTAATCCGATCATGCTGGCCAACGAACTTGAACTTTCGTTTTGTGTCCTTAACATTTTAAAATTTGTTTGAAGTTTCTAGCACAATTCTACGGACAGTTATCGTCTGGAATGACACATACATACATACATATATACATACATAAAAAAATGCATTAAACTTCAGAATATGATTCAGAATAGCCTGAAACGGATTTCTGCATAAAAATTTTTCAAAAATTCACATTCTACAAATTTTGAGGCGAGAGCAATAGCTTAATTTTCTTCAAAAATTCGCTAAAATCACTAAAAACGGCACTAGGGCAATAGCTTAATTTTCTTCAAAAATTCGCTAAAATCACTAAAAAAGGCAAAAAAAAGCTAATAATTAACAAATTTCTATTTTTTAACAGAATGCTACTCGAAAAAAATTAATCGAACATGAACTAGGACATTTAAAAATTTAAGCACAAAATTGTACTGAAAAATGTACCTAAATTTCATTAAAATAAGCTAAAAAGAGTTTTTATCTAGTAGGTGGTTCAACTGTCTAATCCGTGTTCGCATTTTTCCTGTTCTATGTTTCATATGGGATTCCTATATGAGATTGGGGTCCAAATATACGCCCAGAATCTAATGGATGACACGTTAGAGATGAAATCATGCTAATTGAATACTCAGTGGTATACGTGGGAAGTGGTATACGTCGGGATGCTTTGAATAGTAAAAGAAGAAAAGAACACTAAAGATGTTTTTGATGCTTAGCTGTCAGCTAGGGTAGTGGTAGTAGTGACAGCTTGGCTGTCAATATTAACGGTATTTTAGGCGGTGTGGGTCCCTTTTTCTATCCCCGCATTCATGCAAAGTGAAAGATCGGCATTCAGAATATAGTTCGCTGTCACGTCGCCTCTCAAGGGCGTTGAGTGATCGATGGTTCTCTTAATAATTCATTTCCTTTAGCCTCGGTTATACGTAACTTTGATAACCGCAAACACTTAGGGTCTCCAAAGTGTGTACAGTACCGCTATTACATTAATTAGCTATCACATTAATCGCTGTTCTTAGTTAATTTCTGCCGACTTTTACGCTAATAGCGATTTCGTTAACGTTGTTCAACATTCGGAATTGGATTTATTAACATGGAACATGTTTTTGCCATCATAACCTTGCCGAAAATGAGACAAAATTACTTTTACGTGACATTTAGTTCGTTTCGCTCCTATTTTCTGATAGTTTTCGCATTCAACCAAATCGTTGCTACTGAACTGTAACTATCTTAGATATTTATCATCGTACAAAATCGTTTGCCAGTCGTTAGAAAGCTCTCGATTAACCTAACCGTATTATGTTAACCAGCCATTCACACACACACACATATATATATATATATATATATATATATATATATATATATATATATATATATATATACACTGATGAAAAATTAGGAAACAAAAAATGAAACGGAAAGGAACTTCACAAACTAAATTTTTTATATTTCGGCTAATTTGCCTTTTTCAAAAATAGAACTAACAATGAATTAGGTGTTGGGAAATTTTACGTTGTCACGAAAAACTGGAGCCATGGAGTTGTCGTGGGGATATATTGCACTGGATGGAATTTTCAATCATCTTCTAATATTGAGTCCTGGTGGCTCATAAGCTCTCAAGACATTACTATGAGCCTTCTCGGACTGGTTCAATTTACTCTTGTTCTCACCAGGCTTCATCTTTCGGAGGACCTTTATCCCGAAGCAGTCGTTGAATGGAGCGCCATGTGTGATTGCATGACGACTCACTGGGAGATCCTGGTCTTGCACCACCACCGAATGTCTATGATTGTTCGTTCGTAGATTCAATGCAGTTTCCGCTTTACCAACATAGAAAGCTGGGCAATTTTTGCACAGTAACTCGTACACGCACATTGGTGTTTGGCAATCCGCTGAGCCCTTGCACCGGTACGTGTTAGGAGTGTTAGCCGATGTGAACGTTTCTTCTTCAATCATTAGGGGACAGAGTTTACATCTTCTTTTTTGGCATGGATGTAATCCTCTAGGAGGACGGTCAGATCTTGTTGACCTCCTGTGTGATAACATATCGCAAATAGTGGAAGCTTGTCGTTATGCCAATGTTGGAACCTTTGGGAAAACCCTTCCAGTGGTTGGAATCGATGACAGTGATGGATAGAGAGCTCTCTTAAAACTGCATTCATTTTTTCTATTCCAAAAAAGAAGGTGGTTGTTAATTGAACCTTCTCACTATTCGTCTCCCGTTCTACTGGACGGTATTGAATGTGAGGTGGTATTATGGCCTGTTCCGATAATTTTCGTGGATACCCTCTTGAACGGAGCTTTTCTGAAAGATTTGCCATGTAGGCCTCTTTGCTTGCTAAGTCACTGCAAATTCGGTGTCCTCGAACTGATAGCGCTCTTGGTATGCTCTTTTTGTATGTCGTGGGTGGCAGCTATCGTGTTGAAGATATAACTGCTTGTTGGTAGGCTTATATGAACTGTGGTTGTGAATCGCCCATTGATTAAAATTAAATCAACGTCAAGGAATGTTGCTGATGAGGCTGAATATGTCCAAGTGAATCTGACCGAAAATTTGGAATTTAGAGCATTTAACATTTCTTAGAGAGCATTTTCTCCATGAGTCCACACCAGAAAAATGTCAAATTTACAAGAGTAAATTGAACCAGTCCGAGAAGGCTCATAGTAATGTCTTGAGAGCTTATGAGCCACCAGGACTCAATATTAGAAGATGATTGAAAATTCCATCCAGTGTAATACATCCCCACGACAACTCCATGGCTCCAGTTTTTCGTGACAACGTAAAATTTCCCAACACCTAATTCATTGTTAGTTCTATATTTGAAAAAGGCAAATTAGCCGAAATATAAAAAATTTAGTTTGTGAAGTTCCTTTCCGTTTCATTTTTTGCTTCCTAATTTTTCATCAGTTAAGTGTATTGTGCTCTCATAGGGCCATTTAAACCACATTATATATATATATATTATTTTGAGGTATTACAGATGGTTGGAAAAGATAGGAAATTTTGTAAGTTTTATTTGTGTGTTTCCTATCTTTTCCAACCATCTGTAATACCTCAAAATAATATTACACGCGAGTATTTTCATCCTTCATCGAAACTATATATATATATTTATATATATATATATATATATATATATATATATATATATATATATATATATATATATATACGAGTATAAGAGTTTTTTCTGAGCGGTTGGAAATATATTGCCGAAATTTGAAAATACTGTTCTACCGTTAATGAGATGTGGATACTTAGATGTGGATACTCATCTTTGGCGGCCAATATCTCATCTAACTCCAGCAAAACTCAAAATATCGACCAGTGAAATAATTTTTGTTCATATCATGGAATTAATTTTCATTAGTCTGCAGTTGTGGTCATAGGGGTTTTTGATACATGTCGTTCAACAAGTTTGTGTGGTGATGAGACATGTTTTCCTTCTTTTAACTACTTGTTGAAATCATTGATCCAATTCAACATATCGATAAGCGGATCCTCTAGCTAAATTAAGGTGATTATTAATGTTAGGGGTTTCAAATTAATGGTTAGATCTCTTCGACTTTGCATAACTTCCGAACAAAAGCAATTAATCGCAAGAGTTGAACGGGAAACTTCGGATAGGTATTTGAATGAATGAACGAGATATATTACCTACACTTTCATGAGATATTGAAACGGTGCTTACGGAAATAATGCAAGTATCGACATACAAATAAATTTGTAACATATTTTCATATAAATTGTCTTCACCGTTTTACCACATTCCCAAATTAATTACGTTATCCCCTAATACCCCCATATAAACACTGCTAAATAAAATTAAGGGATCACTGTCGAAAAACCTTAATTTCGGATTAGTAGTGACTGGATCGTAAAATGCCTGTCCACTGAGACAAATTCTCACTTTTCGGTAGATAGAAACCAGAAAAAGAGTTTGGTCCAGTCTGAAGTAAACCAAGAACACATTTTGTTTTTAAAAAAATCTATTTTCGCGTCTCCATTTCAAATTTCAGCTTCATGGGTTGAATAGCAAAAAAATTAGCTTCGGAGCTCAGTCAGCTGATCTAGGGAGCTTCAGACTCTATGGGTGGAATTTATAGACAAAGCCTGAGTGTGTGTTTTCACTCACACTCACCTAAATGGAGGGTCACCCTCCACTCACTGAGTCTAATTCATAGTTGAGTGGGGTGCTTCACTCAGCAGTTAGGGGCACACTCAGATTACTCGAGTTGGACAGTGCACTCAGGGGCCACTCAACGCTTTTTCAACTAAAGTTGGCAGCTCTGACAGTATGTTGTAGGGAAGTTTCCCTGGTTTGAGGGAAAAGGGACGGGAAAATTCCCTCTCGCACTCTGCACTGATCAATAACAGTTCTCAAATGTTACTCTTTTTGTTGTGTTATAGCTTTTTGTGTTGTTGTCCTTGTTCCTCGGAGAGACAGGACATAGGCCTCATCAGACAAAGACGAGAGTCATTGGTCTTCCCTCCTGGATCGGGGCAACCACAGTTGAATTTAATCCTTGTTGCTTGTTTGTTTGGAAATGTTTAGTAGGTATATCCACGGTTACTTTACTACGGTACCTGTCAACGCCGGGGGCTCCTGGCCTATGACGTAGGTGGTCCCTTTACCATTGCGGGAGCCTCTCGAATACGCACGGAATCAGTGCAAAACAAACGTTTTAAGTAACTCTACTGATGATTTCATCAACTATTCTTCGATAGATTGTTATTGAAAGCTATTTTATGTATTATATATCTAGTTTAAAATTTGGTTGTTTAGGAATTAGATGGAGAAAAAAACAGAAAGATCATCTTTTCCTCATTTATCTACGGAGAAAAGAACAGATATATGTTACTTTGAGGCAAACGAGTTTGCAAGGTAGGTATCTAGGATAAAAAAGAGAATATTCAAGAATAATGAATGAAATAAAAATATTTAATTATAGATAGGTAATTACATTAATTCTACGTAAGTTATTTATTTACTTTGATTATTTTCAAAAAATTAGAAGTAAAACAACAATTCCTTGGTAAACTTTGATTGTAGGTACATAATAGGTAGGTAATAATAATAACAACACAAAAATACAAATTTATCCAACTAGTTTCTTCATTTTCTTGAATTTTTTTCTGTCTTCACTGGCTCTCCGTTTTCTTGATTTCAAAAGTTTTTCTTCCTTTCGTAACTTATTTATATTCTTCATTCTGATAAATGTTCGAGTCCTAACAAAGCACGAAACTACGAAATCATCAATCTCGGGATTCTTATTTTTAACGACTTCAATTAGACGAGAAAAAACTCCTGCGTTCTGTCAAATAAAATTCGTTTTTTCCAATTAATTTTTGCGATCATCGTTAGGAAAAGCTGTCGATATGGTTTTTGTCGCAGGAGATTTACCCAAAAGCAGGTGTGGTACTGTGCCCGGTTTCAAATCAAATTTCGGAGGAATTTTTGTAACTCAACTCCCAAATCACGCTTATAATCACTCTGATCAAAATGAGTAGAACATACCCGAGCTTTGTCTATCTTGAAAGAGTCTGTACGCTCACACGCCACAATCCACTTCGATCTCGTTTCCTTATCCTTCGGAAACCAGTGAAAATGGAGTCCAGGATTTTTCTCACCGTCTTTGTTCGAACAAGTCGCTACGACACAGCAAACCATTTTTAAAAACTTCACTCACCAACAAAATTAGAAACGTGATAAGGGTATAAGCGCAATGCACAGGGCGAGTTAAAGGTGGCAGAGGGACCAGTGACGTGGCGCTCCTTGGCACGGTGGTCCGCTGACTGATTCAAGGCCGTCTGAAATGCCGACGAAAACTGACTACAAGGCGGTGTTCTGGAACCTTTTACGAGTAGAAATTGACCCCCCGGGAAATCCGGGCTGATCGTTTACTCGTACAACACGCAAATCAAACATTCAGTTTTCGGGTGTTGTAACAACCTAAATTATGGGCTCAGTAAAAAAAATTCGGTGAAACTAGACCCCAAATGGGGTAGAATGACACCAACCACACTTTTTTATCTCAACCCCTTGCCGAGATATGATTTTTTAGTTTTTTTTCGACAAAAACACGTTTTAGACCATAAAAACCTCATTTTCTCCACTATCAATACACTTTTTTCAATTTTTGACCACATATCTGAAATCAGAGTTAAATTTCGTATAAGAATATTGTTCTCTGGATCTTCAGAAGTTCAATCCTTAAACCATAATCCTTGTTCAAACGTGAGAAAATTATAAAAACCAAGTTTCCCGAAAATCTTCGAAGCTGTACTGTCTCCCAATAAATAATCTTGAGACTTATTAAACCTCACAAATTTATTCTTCATTTAAAGAGCTTTCAAACGATGGAGTCGCTTTTGAAATTTCCTTTCGAATTGGTGCAGTTATTTAACCTGGAAGATGAAAAAACGTGTTACCTTTTGGTTGTTTTTTTCTTGATGGACGGGCTGGGATGAGAAAACAAATAAAAACATGGCGGCTGTAAAAAACGACTAAGACTTCCTAATCTCATTGAATAGTTGAACTCTGTCTCTCATCAACGCGTTGGAAATTGTTTTGACTGAAGAAAATGAGTTAGTTCGTCCATTCAGTCTGTGACAGTGGTGTCGTTTCGAAAAAGGGCAAGAGCGTGCATCCGTAGTCGAGGGAGCCACTTCGAAAACACAAAATTGTGAGTTGCATTTGAAGCAATAATGTAAATGTAAAAGTAAATTTGTTTTCTCTTTATCCAGGAGTAATTTTCATTTGCAATTGCGTTTTTTCCGTTGCCGAGTTTTTATTTGTTTTTTCATCCCAAAGAAAAAACAACCAAAAGGTAACACGTTTTTTCATCTTCCAGGTTAAATAACTGCACCAATTTGAAAGGAAATTTCAAAAGCGACTCCATCGTTTGAAAGCTCTTTAAATGAAGAATAAATTTGTGAGGTTTAATAAGTCTCAAGATTATTTATTGGGAGACAGAACAGCTTCGAAGATTTTCGGGAAACTTGGTTTTTATAATTTTCTCACGTTTGAACAAGGATTATGGTTTAAGGATTGAACTTTTGAAGATCCAGAGAACAATATTCTTATACAAAATTTAACGCTGATTTCAGATATGTGGTCAAAAATTGAAAAAAGTGTATCGATAGTGGAGAAAATGAGGTTTTTATGGTCTAAAACGTGTTTTTGTCGAAAAAAAACTTTAAAAAATCATATCTCGGCAACGGGTTGAGATAAAAAAGTGCGGTTGGTGGCATTCTACCGCATTTGGGGTCTAGTTTCACCCAATTTTTTTTACTGAGCCCATAATTTAGGTTGTTACAACACCCGAAAACTGAATGTTTGATTTGCGTGTTGTACGAGTAAACGATCAGCTCGGATTTCCCGGGGGGTCAATTTCTACTCGTACAAGGTTCCGGAACACCGCCTTGTAGTCAGTTTTCGTCGGCATTTCAGACGGCCTAGAATCAGTTAGCGGACCACCGTGTTGGGTTTTCCCTAAGCGCCTTCAGATTGACAGGTCCGTCTAGTAAACTAACCGTGGGTATATCTGCCCCGTGTTTGGTCCCTCCACCAGATCCGACATTTTCCCTCTACTTATGCTGAAAAATGTTCTCCCATTCCAACAAAATTTGCAAAAAAATCGATGAAAACTTAAAATGCTAGACATCCAAAATCTTTTTTGAATTGCATAATATTTTTCAGAACGAGTATTTTGCCGTAGAATTGGTAGTGCTCACATTTCAATGTAATATGTCATTTCAATGTAATGTAATACATGATGATTTTCGAAAATTCGCATTGATGTAAAACGATGTGTAGTATTGATGATAATTGATGTAATATGATGATTTTCGAAAATTCGCTCGTACCAACATTGTTTTCTTTCATTTTTTTGTCACACATTTTGATTTAAAATCACCAATAAATAATTTCGATTTTGTTTTACAGTTGTTTTTGAGTTGTTGTTGTTGAGTTATTGTTGTTGTTTGTTTGTAGTTGTTTGTTTTGTTTTAGTTGTTTTCGTTTCAAGTTTGGATACTATCACCACCTTACCATTCACAAACAGTGACCCTTATTGATCCGTCATCGATTAAATTCCGTAGGGGACAGTGTAACACTAAACACAGCACGCTACTAATAAATTTTCTACTTCTAATTTGAATCTTTTGGATTCTCTAAGTGGTTTTGCTTAATTTCTTTTTGATAAGTTTACGATTTTCGGACTACATCACATCCGAAAGTTGTCCCCAGTCTAAGCCGTTTTTCAAAATCATTGACATTGATAATCGAGAAAAGTAAAAGTTGCCGAACGGCGGGTTGATGACTGAGAAAGCGGTGAATTAGTCGCGGTCCACGGGAACTCGAAGGATCGGCGTTTAATTTGACGAGGATAATAATTACCCACTGCATCTTCCTTCACTGGATGCTTTCTTAAAAACCTGCTGCTTATTTGAAAGTTTTCGGGAGTTAATATCCGAATATTTTATGCATGTTGGGAAGCTACTACATTATGCCTTTCAGTTGAAATTGTGAAATCAACAAGTCGGAAACTTAAACAGCGGATAGAAAATCTTCGTAAAAGTTACCAAAGTAAATGTTGTTTCGTTTAACTCATTATACTAAAAATGTAATGTAGCACATTCGAGAAACGATTTTTCTTTAACCCTTTTAAGGACAGCATATTTTATACTTCCAAGGTTGCAAAACTGGACTAAAATCTGGATCGAACAAACTATTAAAAAAGGTCACGGAAATTAGATGAATATAGTAAAAATATCACGATTTATCGCTTTACCTTCACCCCCTTCCTTCATGTGATTTGAAAGTCCTGAGACGTTTTCCAAAACTAGACCGAATTCATAGTTGAACAAAAAACGAATCACGAGAATCGGACGAGACTAGTTTAAAAATCTCGGAAAAAAATGAACTTTGACTTATTCTTTAAGGTGATCATTAGTGATCGTGAATGCTGGAAACGCGGCATGCCACTATTTGAGCCAGGTTCACTCCTGTGGTACACAGATGGATCCGTGATGAATGGCAGGGCAGGCCTGGGGATTAAAGGCCCAAATTTCAGCCTATCCAAACCACTGGGCACTGCTACCACCATCTATCAGGCTGAGACCCATGCCATAGAAATATGTGCACAAGAGATCGCCAGGAAACGACTCAAAGGTGCAAAAATTTATATTTTATCTGATAGCCAGGCTGCTCTAAAGGCTATATCTGCCTTTTCAATTACATCTAAGCTGACCTGGGACTGTCTCAAGTCTCTCAAGACCGCCGTCCATGGCAACAAACTCACTTCGTTCCGGGTACCTGGTCGTGAGGGGATTGTTGGAAACGAGGAAGCCGACCGCCTCGCTAAACAGTGGTCAGAGTCTTACCCTGTTAGCCCGGAATCACTTTTGGGGATCATCAAGAGCTTTATTACTCTACAGGTAAACAAATGGGAAGACATAAAAAGAGCTGAATATTGGCAAAACACTCTAAGCAGTGGCTATCCAAGCGGCTAATAACCATCTCAAGAAAAGAAGCTACAGCTCTTCTGTCACTGAGGCGTATAGTCCTTCGCATTATTATCGGTTTTCTCACTGGCAATTGTCCGCTGAGATACCATCTCAACGAGATGGGCAAAGCCAGGACAACAGACTGTCGCCTCTGCTGCGAAGAGGTCGAAATAGCGGAGCATATCCTCTGTGACTGCTCTGCTTTTGCATCTTTAAGATTCCGACGCTTCGAGAAGGGTACTGACATTGCTCAGGCAATGCCCGAAAAACTCCTCCTCTTTGTGAGAGAAGAGTCCATAAAACGGGTTCGTAAATGATAACAGGAACTTTTTGTCACAATAGACCAATAGTGGTCTCCGTGACCAGGGGCTCGTACCCGTCCCAAAAAAAAAAAAAAAAACATGATTCATTACGCCCCCCTATTCAACCCTCCCATGATGCAATTTGAAACCCCTGACATACGTTAAAAACCTATATCGAATTAATAATTGAACATCATAAAAATCACGAAAACCAGTTGATTTGTAACTTAGGCAGCGCTTGAAAAAATCGGTAATTATCCCCTCCACCCCCACCCCTCTCTACAGCAAATCCAAAATTTCCAAAGTTTGTAGCACAACTAGACTAAAATTGGAATCGAACAAAATTAAGAATCACGAAAATCAATTGAGAATTGTAGCCTGGATGGCGTCGACAAAACTTGTCGACAAACGAAGAATTCCGAAAATCGGTTGGGGATTGAGGCCTTGGCAGCGTCGACAAAATTTGTCACACACACACAAACACCCAAGCTTTTTTTCATAGATTCGGTATCAGAATGGTCTGAAACGGAATCGTATGCGGTTATTTATTTATTTTTATTTTTTCCTCATCCTTGGGTTGTCCCCACCCCCTGGATCAATTTCAATAGGTCGTCCCTCTATTAAGGAGCCCTAGCTTCAGAGGGACGTCCTAAAAACTAGTTTGAAAACCCATTCCCCTCCCTTTAACCTCTGATTAGCTTCCCCTCCCACTCTTGGTTCTATCGTATCTCCCTGCCTCTCCTTTTTCTCTGTAATAAACAGCATTGTATACACACAGATGCATACCGTATACTCATGTGATTTGTGTTAACGTCACACACACAATACCATTAATTATCAACATTTGACTAATAATTCCATTCTATTATTACGTTACTCAGATTTATGTCTCTTTGTTGCAGGTGACAGATGGTTGGTGTCCTGCTTGGGCGTTCTGTACCTCAGTAAAGGTCTGTTTTATCGAGTTGTTCCCGCCGACCAGAGTTTCACAGGTGAAGGATACGCTGGCGTATTCAGGTAACAAACTTGATTCATAATATCTATGTATTATTATTCATAATATATAATAGATAGATTTCATTTATTTCAATAGAGACACACACATATGATGATAGTAGAAAAGTAGAACTAGGCAACTCGCCTAGCTTACTTTTCCAACGGTAGGCTTGGCCCGTGCTGTTGGTTAAGGTCTAGGCGATTTGCCCATAAATTCAAACATAGCAAGTTGACATACCATCGACATTTGGGGACATACCTACAGCTAAATCTTTCAATTATTATTTTATTCTTCAGTTTTTGATTGCATAATTAATGACCAGTGTCCTTGCAGTCATACTGGTGACTAAAGAGATTTAAGCAATGAAAAATTCATTCGCTTTTGACATCTCGCACGAGTGATTTGTCATAATTTAAAAATTTATTGAAGTCCAATTTAATATTATTCTACTTGTTCCTAAATTTACTAGTTTTTCATTCCAAAACTTATTCAAATCTGTGAGGTATATTTCCACAATAGTTACTGGAGAGATACCCCACATTTGGTGGTAGCTGTGGTGGCCTACCTATAGCGAAATCTTTCAATTATTATTTTATTCTTCAGTTTTAGATTTTATAATTAATTTCAAACAGTGACCATGCAATCATACTGATAACTAGGGAGATTTAAACGATAAAAAATGCATTCGCTTATGAGATCTTGCACGAGTAATTTGTAATAATTTAAAAATCTACTTTATTCCAATTTAATATTATTCTACTTGTTCCGAAATTTTAATAGTTTTGAGTTCCCAATCTAATTCAAATCTGTGAGATATATATATTTCCACAAGAGTTGCTGGAGAGATAAACGACATTTGGTGTCTACATAACCTACACATAGCTTAACTATTATAACTACAATGGTATTTGATGTCCCTATCTTCTATAATTAGAAAAACTTTATATGGTAAAATTATTGTTTTATAATATTATACATAATTGCTGTTTAGCATAGTTTCGCAATCCGCTCCCCCATTTTTCATAAGCCACATTAAAATTTGCTTTTTGTAGTTTGGTCTAGTATAATTTGAGCTCTTTTCATATGACTGTCTAGCGCTGTGTGAATGATATATATAATAAATTGTGGACTGTGTGTTGACACAGTTAATCTTGGCGCAATTACATTCCCTGTAGTATACAGGGACTACATATCTTGTGGTATATGCTGGATTACGCTGTGAATTTATTATTTGTAGATACTTATGGAATCGCAAAAGCAATAAATAGTTGCCTTATGGTGAACAGCTTTGATATATTATATACATTCCTAGACGGTAATGACATGTATAATACATGACATCTATCTAATGATCTATTTTAAAATAACAAGTCGCTAAAAATGCACAACACTTGGACCCTATATCATATTTCTTGGTGTTTTTTTAGAAGTTTTTCTAAAAGGAGTTTGCTCTGGTCTTTAATAGCATAGTTTCTCTCCTCAAAATTTTAAAATTTCAAAATGGAAAAAATCAAGGTATACCAGTGTTTGGCATAATCTTATCGTCGAATACGAATACGATTGTAATCGCGATAACTATTCGTTGGACATAATAAAAATTAAGTAAATCATATAATTGATTCCAGCGTCATTTTCCCTAGAGCGCTAGACCGAGGTCTGTGTTGCTCTGGTGGGAGTGCTGGTAAGCTATTTACTAAAAATTTAACGATAAGTACCTACTGCGTCGCCTTCATCTGCTTATAAATGTCTATTACTCGTACATCATGACCAAATGACATCTTAGTATACGTAGTTGCTTACTATTATTTTTTCGAAATGTTGCTGCCCATTTTTTATTAAAAATTCAAAAATTTTTCTTTTGTACATAGCTCTAGAGAACAATTGTGGATTTTTCAAGTCCAGATCTAGGCTCCTATGCAGGATACCTAATACATAGATGGGACTACGAGTTGTGAGTTGCAACCGTGGTCGAGGGTTCACTATATTTCCCTCCATTTGGAACCTGGTGGGGTACTCATGAACGGGGACTGAATTAATTATTACGGGGTGTTTATGTAGATATAGGAGGAGGTTCTTGCAGAAGAGTTGCCTTACGGTGAAAGTTTTGTTTGTACGGTACAGCTCATTTGTAGGAAATCTGCGTGGCAAGTGGAAACGGATTTTCAAAACTGCCTTCTGTACCATGGTCACTTTGGAAATTGCATTACTCAGAGCAGCGCCCCACGTGTGGATACCGTACTGGAGCACAGATTGAAACATGCGTCATAAATTAATTTCAATTTTTCAGCTGACAGCAAGCTTCGTATCCTATAAAATGCACCTACGAATTTCTTGAGTTTGTTCGATATTGCCGTGGCATGCACATCCCATCGTAGATTGTTATCGGTCGTGATTCCTAGGTACTTGTGGCTACTTTCTGCTTCGATGGGTTGGCAAGTGCAGTTTATCCTATTTATGCAGCTGTGAATCACTACATAAGGTATACTTTGATCAAATTGTGACAGGTATCCTGTAGGACTAGGACCCCTTGGCCTATCAATGCAAGATCCATGCAGTATCCTGTTGGGTCGTTGGATGGGTTTTTCAACTTGCAAGGACTAAGGGCATAAACGTGCTATCTTCTCTCCTCTTGATTTTACGATCTGGATGCAAAGAAATACCAAATCCATTAGGTAGGTCGATAAAATCTAGATATAATATTATCTAGATATACAGGGTGTCTCCAAAACTGGTGTCACGCAAAGAAGTAATCAATTCAACAACTAATTTGCAACAAAAAGTTCCTCCTAGAAAAATTTCGAAAACTCCTTCGTTCTGGGAGTACTTTCACTTTAAAGATGTACTTCGTGTTTTCAACCTTATATCACTAAAATAACCATAACTCCCTTGAATTGAATGACAGTGAAAATGAAAAAATGAGTACACCGTTGGAAAGAGTGTATGTAGCAGTGGCGTAGCTAGGTAATTTCTTATGGAGGAACAACATTCATTTTATTTTATAGTTTCAGTATTAATTTCTAGTACTTGTGGTTGAATATAAATACGAAGACTGTATGATAAACTGTCAAACGCTTTATACATATCCAACGGCTTTTTGTCATGAATTTAAATCACATAAGATTTCATATGCATTGCTTCATATGCAATTAATAGCCTTCATGGTATTGTTTAAAAACATAGTACTATTTAGAAAAAAAATTAGACAATTAACTAATCCAAACGTTAGAAAAACTACGACAAATAGTAATAGGTAGCGATGAACTAGGGAGCACTAGGCCTATTATTATCGTATTGTATTATATATACTGCCTGCAAAATCATATCTGTGGAGGTTTCCTCAGTTGTTAGGTATTTCTGCGCAAAAAAACACTTATTCTGGTCACGCAATCGTATTATATAGGCACGAGAAATAAAATACCAGGCGTGAACCCGAGAGCGAGAAACAAATATGTCAACATATGTCGCATATGGGCTAGCCCCTGATATGAAGGTAGCGGGGAAAGAGTTGAGTTCAGCTTGTAGTATCAACATTTCCGTTTTGTTGACAGTGATTTTACTCCTCTCCGTGGGGCTGTATAATATCCACGCCATTTTGCCCTTACACAAACGAACCTAATAAGAATTTTTTCATTTCGTATAGCTAGTCAAGCGGATTCGTATAATAATTGTTTGACGAATTAACTTTCCAATTAATGTGTTGGTACCTAATGGAATTAGAAGCGTAAAATTATTCATTTTAATTTTATTAATACAACGAACTTTTGTATCTTTTATGATTCAAGGAGGGGCTGCGCCCACCCTGCCCCTCCTCAAACTACGCCACTGGTACGTAGTGTAAATTCCCTACCTCCTGATGCCAATTTTAAATTTTGTAAGCAGGTTTAATGGGAGAGTAATACACCTGAAAATTGAAATTTGACAAATCTTAAGAAATCTATCAAAATTCGGAGCACTATAGCTCGAAAGTCTTCTATCGGATTTTATCCCCGGAGACCCGAAAAACTGCGCCGAGATTTCACCTTTCCAACGGTCTAGTTCCAATCTTCGTCTGAATAGCAACAAAATCATACAGTAAAATATTACTCAATCACAACTGAAAAGTTGTTTGTGAAGCTTTAAAAATTACAAATACTATTAAGAACGACGGTCGACCTAGAGATCAAGTTGAATTCTTCCCACGAGATAAACACCACAATCTCCGACTAATGAAAGGTAAAACGGGACTATAAAGAGTTTGTGGAAAAGGTTTGCCATGGAAGAAAAGGAATTATGCATATCCGGCGATGTTGTCAACAGGTGAGTTTTTAATTTGGCAGCTCATAAGTTGCAGATTCAATTTCTGTTTTCCAAACACTACCTATAGGTAGCGGAAGCATTGTTTTCACTTTCGGGAGAAAAAAAATTTTGGTCTCCAAAATCAAAATTTCCATTCGCATTTTTTTTCTATTTATTCATTTATCTATTTTTGCTTTTATTTTGGCAGGAAAGTTTTGATAAGCCACAAAAAATATACATATTCTATTCCAAATTGAGGGAATGAAACTGTTACTACGTACCTACTAAAAAACTCTTGAGAGTAGACGTGAATAAACTAAGTTTTCTCATTTGCAAACTTCCTTTTAGATTTCGTCTCTGGTGGTGCGGCGAGTGGGTGGAAGTTCTGGTGGACGACCGGCTGCCGACCGTCAACGGGCGACTCGCCTTCGTCCAGTCGGTCCACAGCGATCAGTTTTGGCCCGCCCTCCTTGAGAAAGCTTACGCCAAGTGAGTATAAAAAATATCCATTGCAAAATAAGACAAAATATCAATTTAACGATCTTTAGCCGTGTTAAGCCATTTTTAGTGATTTTTGTAGAACATTTTTTGTGATTTGACCAATTTGATGCGCTCAAAAAGTGCTAGCCAACGAACTAACCTTTCATTTGAATAGCCTGATATATATATATATATATATATATATATAATTCAATTCAATAAAGTGGCTCTACAAGAGCATGTATAATTAACACAAATTTTAGAAAAAACAATAAGTTACACCACAAACTATTTTTTTTTATTTCGGCTTATCTGCCTTTTTCAAAATATAAAGAACTACAATAATTTTTTGCGGGAATTTCGACGTTGATGCTATGCAGAGAGACGTTTGCCATGGAGAAGATGGTTACCCGGGTAACGTCTGATGTTTAACCCTGGAGGATCGTATGCGCCCAAAATATTCGAATGTGCCTTTTCCGATTGACGAAGCATTCTTTTACTTTCTCCCGGCCTCATCTTTTATAAAACTTTTAAGCCAAAACAATCGTCAAACGTTGCATCATGCGTGGTGGCTCACAGGCAGATCTTCCGTTCTTCTAACCAACGATGATCTGTGGTTGTTGACACGCAGGTTAAGTTGTGTCTCGGCTTTTCCTACATAAAATGCAGGGCATTCCTTGCACAACAACTCATATACACACATTGGTGTTTGGCATTCTGCCGACCCTTTGCATGTATATGAGTTGGGGTTATTAGCCGAACTGAACGTTCCCTCTTCTATGACGATTGGGCAGACCTTACATCGCCGCTTACCACAAGGATGCAGTCCTCTTGGGGGTGGTGCTGTCCTATTTGATCGTCTATGGGTCAGAATATCCCCAAATGACGATGTTTGGCGGTAGGACATTGAAGGCCCTTCCGGGAAAACCCTTTGGGTGGACGCATTAGCTGAGAGGATTGGGTAGAGATCCTTCATCATTTTATTGATCTTTTCAATACCAAAGAAGAATTTAGTGGTCAGTTGGACCTTATTAAAACATTTATTGAGAGGACGAATTTTGCCAAAGTTGTTATAAAGAAGTTGATGGGTTGTGTGGTGGTGCTCTCTGATTCAAGAAATGCGTCATTGCATCTAAACCTTCGTGGTAAGGAAGTTCAGTATCAAGTGAGGTTACATCCACTAACGCCAAGATAATTGGATGTCCATCAACAGTCGGCACTAGCAATTCATGGAGAACATCAGTTGCGAAGAACAAAATATTGAGAAGATCAATAAAATGATGAAGTGTTCTTCAGTGTCATTGTTTTGTGCCGTTGTTACTCGTCAGATGAACATTTTCGACATGAAGGTCTCCCCAAAAACGTATTTTAAGTTATTAAATAAGATAAACCTCTCGACCTTAACCAGCAATTCCGAGCAGTGTTGCGGGAATTGCCTACCCATTTGACTTTAAGGCTTACACATAAAATAGACATTGTGATTTAATAATGATTTACGGTGGATGAAGTAGTGGGAGGAGGTGAATTTGAATCACGCTAAAGAATGATATTGTTTTGACGTGAGTAACGCGTATGATGGCGTGGGTGATGGGGCTCCGAATTTGCTTATTATGAACTTCAGATAGTATATAACCCTGACTTTGATGATCTTTGGCAGACTTAAATCAGACCAATATTAACGCCACTAGGTGATTTTGATGGTCAAAAGTGTTGGCGGGGGGAGGAGAGAACACATTGGGTACACAACATGTCCCGCTGTGCGCGCCCCTACCGAGCGGAATTCTAACTATGTTCCCCCATTGTCTTATCGCCCGAATAGATTCTGTTGAATGAAATGGATCTAATTTATTCTAAATGGATTAATCTATGTCCACTGCTAAAATATAGATTAGTTGGACAAATGGATCAGAATGATTTGTGTAGCTTGATGGTCTGGATGCTCAAAAGCTCGCATCTCGAAAATACTTAACATCAAGAAGTCAATCCCTTAGTAAAATACAGATTAGTTAGATGAATAGATCAAAATAACGTTTTAAAGAATGACTTTAAAACATTTAAAGTAATTACGTGATTACGTCTAAAAATATGTTTTGGAGGTTGAATTCGAATGCAAAAACTTGGGACTGAACTCGGGCCTTTCGATTTTACAGTCTGATATGCTATCCTAAGGTGGTTAAAAAAAAAAAAAAAAAAAAAAAAAAAAAAGTTCTGGGATTTCTTGTCCCCATTGTGTTTTTGCTTCCTCGGTATGTCAGGATGACCCTCCTAAATTTTTAGCAAAAAATATTAATCCTAACCACTTTACCTGGGTCGATTTTGGCCAGTTATCGATCGCTATCGTAAACCAACCTCTAAATGGGTGCCGAGATGATGATTGGAAGGACAAGTGCCGATAAAATTGGGTATTTTCCAAGATACTCGGTACAAAGCTGTTGGTAATTTGGCAAGGACTTGAACCGGCATTGAACTTATTCGCCAAATATAGCGGCAAAATTGAGAAAATAGGTAAAATTTTCCCATTTTTCTGTAAAATTCCTTAGTTTCCATCGGTTTTCCGTGGTCAAATTCGTAGTTCTGAAATGTCTGAACTGTGATTGGATCGTTAAATAAAAAATTATGTAATATAATTGAAAATAAGGTAATATAATTTCAGTTTCACTTGCTCGGGGGACAATCTGTAATTTGGTCGATAAGCTGAAAGAATCCATGATCGTGGAACATAAAACATAACATTTTAACGAGAATAACATATAATGAAATATACAAAAATAATAATTAACCTCGATAAAATATTGAAACATAAAAAAAAGTATTTCATACAGTCTTCAAAGTTTCAACTATATCCCGTTTACGGCAAGTTTTAGGCAATTTTTCCTTGTGTGTTGTACAGTTATCAATAAGGGTTGATAGTCAGGCTGACTGTCATCCAATCACAGTTCAGACATTTCAGAACTACGAATTTGACCCCGGAAAACCGATGAAAACTAAGGAATTTTACAGAAAAATGGGAAAATTTTAGCTATTTTCTCCATTTTGCCGCTATATTTGGCGAAATAAGTACAATGCCGGTTCAAGTCCTTGCCAAATTACCAACGGCTTTGTACCGAGTATCTTGGAAAATACATTATTTTATCGGCACTAGGTATTTCGGGACCTTAAATAATCAACGCGACATAATTTCCGGTGAAATTAGGGTGAGTTTGTCTATTACCCTACAGTTAATTTGAGGTTTGTAGCCGATAAACGAAGCAATCATTGGCGGAAAAGTATAGTAAAAAACGGGACTACTGTTCAGAACATGCCAAAGCATATTATCCGACCATAATAGCATGTTTCCAGTAGAATTCTTAAACAGGCGACAGCATTTTCGGTTATATTTTCGATTTTTACTTATCTTCAAGCAGCGCCCTCTGCCAGTTTACCGGATAACTAGTGGACGGAGCGTAAAATAAATAAGTTCATCGTGTTCAGCGCATGCGAAAACCCATTAATTGACCCAAAAAAATTGAAATCCGTCCTTCAAATCATCACCTCGGCACCAATTTAGAGGTTGGTTTACGATAGCGGTCGATAACTGGCCAAAATCGACCCAGGTAAAGTGGTTAGGATTAATATTTTTTGCTAAAAATTTAGGAGGGTCATCCTGACATACCGAGGAAGCAAAAACGCAATGGGGACAAGAAATCCCAGAACTTTTTTTTTTTTTTTTTTGAACCACCCTAATGTATCCACTACACCACGGTGGACGGTGGTATTGGTGGCTGAGAGTGTCAGGAGTGGTTGCTCCGCCCAATTTTACCAATTATACCCTACATACCTTTATAGATTCTGGTCGGAAAAGTTTCTGTAAAAATTCGAAATTCGTTCGATATAGGAAGAACAATGATCTACTTGGGGGGGGGGGGGGGGGGAGGATAATCTACGCATAGTTGTTATAACTTGTAATATAATGAAATAGTTTTACATCCTCTTAGCCCCATTGACTTTGCATCCAGCTACAGAACCCACAACCTATAACTACATAAACCAAACACCCAGGACTGAAAAGAAGGAGCCCGAACAAAACGAACACTCTAAAACGGACTTGCACAAACAAAATCTTTTCCCTCCTAACACATTTTACTTCAAAAAAAAAAAAAAATTCGCACGTGCTCTAGTGTTCAATTATTACCTGCTTAATATTTCCCCAGTGCATAGTGTACCTAATATACCTCTACGTAGGAATTTGCAAGGTCTCCATAATCAGGGACTGCGAATTAATTGATGCTCATCAATCCAATTTAATTTCGTTCATATCTTTCAGACTTCACGGTTCCTACGAAGCCCTCAAATATGGCACGATGCTGGACGGCCTGTCAGATCTCACTGGAGGAATCGCAGAAAGCATCAGCCTACGACAGGTAAAACTGCTTTGGAATATTTTTTTATAGGGGAAAGTGCCATAGTATGTTACTCCTTTTTTGGGTCCATTTTTGGGCAACTCATTGGTCCAAAATGTTCTAACTAAATTTACCGGTCATACAATCGTGCACTCATACTCTGCCAGGATCTTGGCTCAAAGAGCCCTAAAATTGCTGTAGGAATAAAATTAAGCATTTTTTAAAAAAGTGATTTTCTAGTTTTCTGGAAAGGGTTGCCTAATATCACCCATCGTGTAATAAAATCTGTGTGTGTTATAAAATCTGGAATTGTAATAAACAGAATAAAAAACCAATAAATAATAGTGTAAAATTATTTTTACAAAGTTCATAAGTGTTAGGTTAGGTTGAGGGGAGGATATTCAAAGGCTATTCCTCTTATGTCGATTTAATGAATATCTGATCGCTTTCGCCATCTGGCTTCGTCAGAGATGGACAATGGTACACAATTTGGAGTACCTACAGGTGAAGGCTATGGTATGTAGGTAACTACTATTTACAAGTATACATACTGATTTAAGTTAAGTAAGTTATGTTGTCCTAATATGAGGTAGCATAGGTATGTTCTTACTTTCTTACTTAAAGGTAAGTTCTTACTTCCTTACTTACAGGTATGTTCTTACACTATTCCTGTTTCAAGCTGTATCAATGATAACAAAGACTAGTCTATATAAATACAAACACAAATGTAACTAAATATGAGCCTAAAAAAATATAAGTAAGAACATACCTATGCTATTATTAACTACATAACTAAAATAAATCAGATCTAAAATAAAAAATCTAGAAAATCAAATATTTTTCACTTTTGGTGGATGAAATTATTTTTGTCTCCAAAACCGAAATTTCCACTTGCATTACGATTCATTATCTTTGGTATTGTGTATGTTTACCAGTTTGTGTATGCTGTGTCTGTCGTGTGTCCGCAAACCCTTGTAACAAGCACTCTCCATTTTTCTTCAGTGCATGAAGTGTAGAGCATCACGTGTACAATGTCTTTTTTTTACGAATTAATTAATTTATTCATCTCCCAGGATATTTATTTATTTATTTCATTTTTTACATTTATAGTAGGTGCCCATATTTGTTTTAGCTTTCTTGGGCTCGTTATATAGTTACTTCGTAATTTTTCACCAGAAGTTCTATTTTTAGGACCCCACAGCTTGCGGCCGACTCCTCAACAGCCTCTTGGACATGACGACGATCGTCACAGCTACAGTTCAAGCTCCGAATCAACAGGTATAGATATTTATATAAAAATATAGTTTGAATACAGCAAACCGAAGTTAATGAAAACGTCTATTCCTACAAAATAAATAGAAACAATGTTAGATCGATTCCGACGGTTAGGTCATCGTCAGTGCCAATAGAGAGGTTTTGCAACGCTGAGTCGTAGTCGAGTGGAAGGAACTGCGAATAGAAATGGAGCATTGCGCATGCGTTTTAGAGACTTAAGGTCAAAAACACAAAAAAAATCTCAAAATTTGAATTAAGTACTGGAAAACTAAGCGTTAAAAAACTCTCTAGGAGGAACTTTCGATCAGAAATGAGCTCTAAAATCACGCTCTGAAGTGTTGACCACCTTATGCGGTACACCCTGTAAAATATACATCTTGATCGCGTAGAAGTTCCCAAATGTGATTCTCCTAACCAAGGCGATGTGATTCTCCTACCCTTCCAGGTTCCCTTCCTTCATCTTCCACATCTATTTCTACTGAAAAAATAAACCACATAGATAAAGTT
Organism: Adelphocoris suturalis; assembly: GCA_030762985.1. Classification (NCBI taxonomy): domain Eukaryota; kingdom Metazoa; phylum Arthropoda; class Insecta; order Hemiptera; family Miridae; genus Adelphocoris; species Adelphocoris suturalis. The sequence goes on from CM061043.1 coordinate 10,602,146, forward strand.
GATGATAATTTAATCGGTACTTCTTCTGTTATGAAAGGATATATCAATGAATACTATTAATAATTCAAATAATACCAGGAAGTAGGTTCTTTGATAGAATAACACTGTTTAAAAGCAAATAGAAAGATATTTTATTAGGAGCTTCTCTGACTAGGGAGAATGTTTGAAATGAACTGAAGCTTGCTGGAAGCAGGCGCTCAGGAATGTCGGAGAGAGAAGGGAAACCCCCTGCGTCATTAGCTTTTCGGTGTTAACAACCTAAATCGGTTCCAAATAAAAGTTCGACACGCATACACCTCAGCTTTTAGTTGATAAATAATAATGCGAGTTAGGATATTATGACGTCCTCCGATATGGGTGGGTTTGAAAACGATCGAGTCCCTTCGATCGATGCCCAGGGGGAGATTTGTTCCCATTTGGGAAACTATTAAGGAACCAACCTGTTAGCGAGGATGCCCATTTACATGTACCTGTAGAGAAAAACTTGATCGAGGGTGGTGCCCCAAAGAATCAACGAGGGAAGTTGCGCAGGCTGCCCAAGCATTTCGACGGGCTAAGAGGGGATAGGAACAAGTTATGACAATGACAAGAGTCATTAGGAACAAGTGAAAAAACGGTAGGTACTCCTAATTCAAGTTATAGTTAGAATATTATGACGTCCTCCGATAGATTAGGCGTTAGGTATTCTATTGAATACATAGGTACCTAAGTATTTTATGACTTTGGTTCAAACGAAGATTTAAAGTGAGTTTAGTCACACTATTGTAACTTTTGAATCGTTTCACTCAGTCTTACGACGATTCCCTATTCGTACAGTACGACTCACTGGTTAGCTTCTGGTTTGCTCGTGCTAGGAAAACCTCTTTTTGTACTCAGCTGAACGACTCGGATGAAAAAATGTGAAAATTCTTTATTGTGTGAATTGCTGCGTTTAGTTAGTTGACTCCTATAGTTGGGATAAATGAGGTTATTGAGAGCAGGTCTTACTTGTAAAAGTGTTGAGAAAATTGTATTTCTCAGGAAAAAATCTGAAACAATAACACAGCATTGAGATCAAAAGTATTGACGAGAAATTGTGTTGAACAGCGTTAACGTTTATCAAAGGGAAATTTTAATTATTTATCGGCATTTATAACGAATGTACATTTATATATACCTTCTGCATTTTTAGCTAATGAATGTTATCAGCGTAGCTTCATATTATTACAATGTCTAATATAATGTTTAATTAAACAAGCAAATAGCGCGGTGTTAACGAATCCAAAATCATTTATATTGAACTGGGTTCAATCAGTTTTTTGCAATTAGTTAAGTAGGACTCTTTGTTCGAGTTTCATTATGTTAGGGGACTGGTGGACATGAAAGTGTTATTACTTTTTCTTTTGTTTAAATTAGGTGTAAAAGAGGACGCACACCTACAGAGGTAGGAATATTAAACTGCGGGGGGGGGTCTTATCTTTGTAGACAATTATCTTATAATTGTCTTCACTTTTCCACTTTCAAGAGATGGAAAAATGAAAAAAAAAAATTGTTATTTTGTATCTTTGTTTTTCCTGTGAATACAATCGCAATCACATACTTAATAATTTTATTTACAGGAAAAACTTAGATTACGGCTGATCACTGGAAAAATTATGATTATGACTGTAATTACAAAGGAAATCTGAGATAACGGGCTTATTCGACATCAGTTGTTATGGCCAAAATCACATTAAAAAAAACTTGTAATTACAGTCGTAAATTTTGTTTCTATCTCTATGTATGTATGTTTGCAATAGACGGCTAAACGGTTGGACCGATTCTGACGGGAGTGGTCATAAAATTATCCGGTGGGTTACTGAAAAAACGTTGTCTATTTCCTCGAAAAATAAAGAGTTACAATGTTAAATCGATTTCGACGGTTAGGCCATCATCGGTAACAAACAATAACTGAAGACACATTAGAAATGACACAGCTTTTATAGTCACAGGTGAAGGGAGATTGAATCCCATTGGTCAAGAGAAAGAAAAGGAGGCAGGAGGTAACCAATTAAGTGCAAGCTAAGTGAAGGGGGGATTAAAGCTAATCAGATGAAGTGAAAGGAGGGGAAGAATACTGGTTTCAACAGTTTGAAGGGATAATTCCAAGCTTTACACAAATGGACTTATCAGTGGTGAAATATATTGAGGGATATCCTCATTTAAACATTTACCAGATCTACCACTTTTGATCATTTTGAATTTTTCAAATACATCCAATATACCTACCTCCCTTTGGACAAAAATTAAGAAATTCTACAAACTCTGTCTATCTGTCAAATCAAAATTGTAAGTAAGTATGAGTGGATTCCTTATGATGTTTTGCAAATGTAGACCTACCCGTATTTTCCCTTAAATCCTCCTGATGCTCTTCTATTCTTTCCCTGAATTTCCTACCAGTTTGAACGCAATATTCGTAGCCACAAGAACATTTTAGTTTATAAACCCCACTTTTATCCTGAGCATTGATTTTGTCCTTGACTGATACTAGTAATGCTTTAAGGCTGTTTTTAGTTTTAAAACCTACTTTGTAACCTCTCGATGATTGAATTTTGTCGATTTTATCGATATTATCTAGGTCTGAACCTCCAAAACATCCTTTTACTTCATAAACGGCACTGCCCTTCACAACCGATATGTTTGTTCCCGAACTTTTGGTTTTATGGTTGTTAAGAGGCAGTTTGTTAGCGGAGGAAATTTGTGACAAGCGGAGAAGCCTTGACAGGTTGCTACGGGTGTTCCGAGTGAAGCATGGGTTGCATTATTGATAGGCGATGGACGGGAATTTGATATTTCGACTAATCCGTGCAGGTGGGTCGGTGCAACGCACGAGTAACCGCTTAGTGTGTATATATATATACACAGTGAACACTCAAACCACACTTGTGGACAGGTTTCATTGATGACGTGTTCATGGTGTGGACTCATGGCCCAATTACACTCAACTCTTTTTTGGGAATTCAACACCCCATTCTTTGTAACTTTCCCACGAAATGCATCATCCTCCCTTGCGACATTCATTGATGTCGTCATAAATCGAGCAGGGAGAATATGCTATACAAGGGTTCACACGAATGAAACTAATGCCCAACTATACCTCCAATGTGACAGCTGTCACGCCTCTCATATTAAGAATTATTAAGCGCGGGACGGAAAACCGAATTGTTCGGCTCCTGAAATTATTATTATGGTTGCCATTATGCATTTCGGGGCCTTTCGTCGCGCGTGTTTGGTTTTGGCGATTTCGATCTGCTGAGTGTGCTAAATCAGGGAGCTGGTCAGGGAGTTCAAATCGTGTGGTGCACATGTATAACAACGAAGAGTGAGAAGAGGTGCTTATGGATGGGGAGGGAGGGTTAGCTTTGATAAACTTTGGTAACGAGGGCACCTAACAGAAATTGTTGCGAAGTTGTTACAGTTACGAAGTTGTTAGAAACCGCATATGAGAATCACTTCAAAAGGTACACATGCGATCTTCTGAAAACCTAAAAGGTAAACGATTTTGTATTTCGGTTATTATTATCCCAACCTCATGTAATGCCAAACTTGGTTTGTAGAAATAAACATTTCTATCTATTTCTCTATTAATTAGTGCTACGGTAACAGGGACAATTAGACCTACAAAGGTTACCGTTCATCAGGTTATATTAGTTCAAGGAATAAAAACTTCCCGCCAATTTCATTGGAGTATATTTTTGCACCAGTTCTCAATTCCTCTCGCATGCAGCGACTTAACCACCAATTGAGGAAAAACCTCCTAAGGACGCGGGTGGTGATAGCACTGAGCACTACTGTCGAGATGCCCAACTCGAGTCCAGGCCCAACAACATGGGACCATAGCACTTTTCCCACGCCACATTCCGCTCAATGACACGGTCGCGGCCAAGACTTTGAAGTTATTTTTCGCCACAAGTTCAGACCCCAAGATCGGATAGGGGACCGTCTAGGTGCTAACCCGCACAATCCCTGAAAATTTCATCGGAATCGGACTGAAGCAGGCAGACAGACAGACAGACACGGTTCCAAAATTGATCAGCAAGCTCTGAAACGCAAAAAGCAAGTAAAATTTTTGATTTAGGTTTTTTTGTTTTTTTTTTTTAATTCAATCACGAACACCAAGTTTCCCTACCCTCGGTAGTGAGGAAGCAATAATTACTTTTATATATATAATTCAGGAAAATCTTCTTGACTAGTAGGAAAATTCGATATAAACGAGATTTTTTTGAGGTAGTGACCAAGCTAGTCTTGTGGTTCAATGTAGTTTTTTATTTTTCCATAATAACGACGTTTCGGCTCTGGATCTGAGCCCTATTCATGCATATCTAGAGAATTGAAGAAACAAGGATAATGTTAGACATGGTTGGACTTCCAATCTTATTCTAGGTAACAACTGTTGATGGAGGACGGATTGTTATTACATAAATTATGTAAGAATGTAGTTTTTGGTCGGTACTTACATATTGCCTGGTAGGTAGTTACTGATAATAACTACGCATTGTAATTAGCTGACAAAAAATAGAAATACTGGTTCCCATCAACTCGGAAACAAACAACATTACAATTGTGTATATAACTGACTTGGGTTGGCATTAGCATTACAACATAGCGGATGAGTAGTGGTGGTGGTGGTAGTTAGTACTTTACTAATAGTGCCTGTAAATGGTGTATAGGTAGGTACTTTGCTTAAGGACTGATAATTACAAAATACTTTGTTAGAATAGAAAATACGAATGAACAGAATGTAATCTATGGATGGGCGATTATGACTGTAATATATACTAGAAGGCATAACTATTTGGTATTTCTTTAACATTCATAAGGATGGAGACCTAATCTTGTGGGGGCTACTGAACAATTAAAAGTTTAAAAAATAACAGGATACCAAACATATATATATATATACAAGATACACAAAAATATTACTAATAGGTAGGTAACTGAAGGTTTGATTTGGAGAAATTTTATTGGAGGAGTTTTTTGTAAACTGCTGAGAGGCCTTTAATGTCCTTTTTGTGGTTAATGCATTTATCCTCGTTTTGTATCTCATAAGCTACCTCTTTGACTTTATGTTTTTGGAAATTTTGTTCGAAACAGCAAATTTTCCAATCACCTACATCAGGATTGTGGTTTGTGACAGCAACATGTTTGGCTAGTGCAGTAGCAAAATTGTCGTTTGATGGGTCTGGGCTATTTTTTGTAAGGCTATTAAATTGTCTCTATTGTGTCCTTTCATTCTCTCTGAACCTTGCTGGATGGTTTCAGCTATATAATAGATGATTTCAGTATATATATATATATATATATGTATATACTATATACTATATATATATATATATATATATATATATATATATATATATATATATATAGATGATTTCAGTATATCAGAAAACAAGTTTCTTTTTTATTTTTTCTTTATTTCTGCTGTACCTACTAATGAAATCATGTTTTCTAGACCATATCTTTTCACATGTATACTCTTTGTACCTGTTATGTTTATTTTCAAATGCCCAAACTCTTGTAACAATATTTTCAAGATTAATACAAATAAAATTATCTATCTATCTTCACTTATGCATACTGGTTTTCTTTATGATGTAATTCTTATTTGTTCATTTTTTATTACAGATACGAAACAATCCAGAAAAATTGGCCAATGGAATCCAGATCGGCATCAACTACAGGCTGTACGCCGTTGAGAGAGTAAGTTGTGATGTTGTTCCAGATTCTCTAGCAAACCCTGAAGTGAATTTTAGTGGAGGTACCTGCCCATCAGAAAACATCGATAAATGAAATCGTTTGAATGTTCACTTCAAGATAAATTACGCTTTCACCTATGTCTATAAAAATGTATTGAGTAAATTGAGGTACATATGTAGCATGGGTCATTTCACGAAAAGTGGCAAATTTGGCCTCACAAATGAAACTTGAAAAATACTTCAGCAAAATAATTTTGTTTTCTCATTATGGTGTTCTGTAGGGTGGAGGGACCAGCGATTGACAGGGACCCAGTGATTGACATCTCACTGAGAAGTTTTAATGATAGGCATTTAAAAGTGTTTTACATGCAAAATACCTTCTCAGTAAAGTATAAAGGCGGGAAAAGGTTTCAGGCGGGTTTAGTGAAATCTGGAGAAGGTTACCCAACAGCACCTCGTGTTGTCATCATTTATTTGGTGCTGTTCCTTATGATTTTGCTAAGGAGGTAAGCGTTTTATTTTGCTTCACCATGCCCTCCACATTTTCAAACGATTGTTTCCATGGTTTTTCTCAATCATTTTTTTTTTTTTTTTTTTGTGTAGCTTGCATTAATTTATGCTATCATTTTTTGGAAATAATCAAAGATAACATGTGAAAATGCAAATGTCAATTACTAGTTCCCAAACTGATATATACGTGCTCCCCTCAGTGATTGACAGTGCGGTCAATATGGATCTCTATTCGTTCTTGTCATTCGTTCTTTATTATTTATATTTATACTCGTATAAATACATAGCAACTCACAAGCGGCTAGTTTACCATTAGAATCGTATTGTGCCTACGGTATCAAGAAAACATTGAACCTATTTTGTGATGAAACATAGGGTGATATTTTCAACTTTGTCTTTATGAATACTCATATTAATTTTATATTTAGATTAATAAAACTAAGTTCAAATGCTCAATTTATTTGTAAAATGTTGAAATAAAATGTTTTGTTGATACAAGGAATCATTTATTGCAGAAGAACTGCTGTGTCAATCATAGGGTGTCAATCACAGGTACAACAAAAAATGTGGCTGTCAAATACTGGGTCAAAAAATTGATTTCGAAAAAACGAATTTATGATGTTTTGTGGCTTGAATTAAGTAGTGAATTTTTTTCAATTCCGAGCAGTTTGAGGATATCTTGATGCAGCAATTGAGCTGCATTAAGCTTCAAGTTTGAACAAACGAAAAAACATAACTTAATTGCTTGTGAAAGTCTAAATGCCTCTTAAGGTGTCAAACACTGGCCCTACCACACTAGAAGCTAAATGCTCAAAAATCTCTTCATAGAAACGTCTTGTTCTCATGATACTAACATTTTGGTTTATTATTTTCAATAATAAGCCTTAGTGATTGTATAGCAAAACATTTTTATAACCCCCCCTCAAACTTTATCACTTTAATTTTCAAAGTGCGTAGAATCCCAATTTGCAATGTCCGTCCGCCGTTCGACATCCGGGCCATAAAAGGCCTTAGAATTGACTTAAAAAATCCGTTTTTTCACACATAGACTCCACTTGGGGTCTAGTTGGTCCTAACTTCTCGCCAGCTCGATTGCTCCACACCCAAGGGTGCTATGAGCCAAAAATAGGTGAAAAAGTGTCTTTTTCGAGGTTTGAGTGTTAGACTGATATACGCGCGCATGCCGGGAGGGTGGGCGGGAGAGAGTGAAAGGGAGGGTGAAGCGGAGGGACTGAGAGGGAAGGGAGGGCGAGGGAGTGTGGGGGAGGCGGAGGGAGTGAGAGGGGAGGGAGGGTGAGGGAAGGCGAGAGAGAGAGAGTGTGATGGAATTAATTCCAATTAGAAGAGATTGTTTATGAGTATGAAAATACTCATAATTCTATTCTACGCTTTATGATATAAAGCTTCGCTTCCTTCGGGCCTCCCTAGACGGCCCCATTTATTTATTTATTTTTTTTTCCTCAACTTTACTATAAAGCGTAAAATTATGGGGTCCGGGAGCTGTAATGCAGTGAACGAGTGAACCAAATATTGGAAGCGCGAAGCCCCAAGTTTCGATAGTAAATAAAGTGAGGCTAAATAATTAGGGTCAGTTTTCTATGTAGAAGGTCTGTATGATACAGAAATAATAAACCTTTGTGTAATAATTTGTAGCGTTTTTAATATTGAAGGTGGTACAGGAGTGAGGTGGTAACAGGGAAGTGAGCAAAGGATAGATACAAACTCTTCATTTTTGAAAATGATTTATTAAAACCAGTGAAAACTTGTAAGTAACCAAGAATTTACATCTTCATAGAATACCTACCCTATGCAAAAATAGAAAGTTGGATCTTAAGAGATTTTCATAAAAGACTAGCAGTCAGGTAGTTCAAGGAAATACTACAATATTTTGGTTTTCAGTTATTCAAACTCAATTCAAAGCTAGCAGGAACTCGTAAAAATGTCCATTGCATGTATAAAACTAAAGAAAGAGGTAGGGTGGTGCGGCCAGTGTTGACACCTTAAGAGACATTTTTACTTCGACAAGCAATTAAGTTATGTTTTTTCGTTTGTTAAAACTTGAAGCTTACATCTAATGCTGCATCAGGATGTCCTCAAACTGCTCGGTATTGAAAAAATCACTAATTCAAGCCACAAAACATCATAAATTCGTTTTTTCGAAATCAATTTTTTGACCAGCCACATTTTTTGTTGTACCTGTGATTGACACCCTATCAGTTCTTCTGCAATAAATGATTCCTCGTATCAACAAAACATTTTATTTCAGCGTTTTACAAATAAATTGAGCATTTGAACTTAGTTTTATTAACCTAAATATAAAATTAATATGAGTATTCATAAAGACAAAGTTGAAAACATCACCGTACGTTTCATCACAAAATAGGTACAATGTTTTCTTGATACCATAGGCACAGAACGATTCTAATGGTGAACTAGCAGCTTATGAATTGCTATGTATTTACATAAATATAAAAAATAAAGAACGAATGACAAGAACGAATAGAGATCCATATTGACAGCACTGTCTATCACTGAGGGGAACTATAGTCTATCAGTTTGGGAACTAGTAATTGACATTTGCATTTTCACATGTTATCTTTGATTATTTCCAAAAAATGATAGCATAAATGCAAGCTACTCAAAAACCTGATTTAGAAAAACCATGGATACAATCAAATTTGAAAATGTGGAGGGCATGGTGAAGCAGAATAAAACGCTTACCTCCTTAGCAAAATCACAAGAAACAGCGCCAAAGAAATTAAAACACGAGGTTCTGTTGGGTAACCTTCTCCAGATTTCACAGAAACCCGCCTGAAACCTTTTCCCGCCTTTATACTTTACTGAGAAGGTATTTTGCCTGTAAAACACTTTTAAATGCCTTATCATTAAAACTTCTTGGTGAGATGTCAATCACTGGTCCCTCCACCCTAACCAGTGTGATAGGGATAGGCCCTGTTATACCTCTCTAAAATAGAATAGTAGGTAAAACTCTTCAATGTTTTCAAAATCAGACAGTTGAAAAAGTCCCCATCATGCAGCATGATCGTATGAGCGAATTTTCGTAAAATTATCGTAGGTATCGTATAATGTGACATTGTTCAGGATTTTGAGCTTTATGAGTGCAATGAAATTGTTAACTATGAATTTTATGACAAAAAAAAAGTATTTTAAATAATCTACCATTCAAAATGAGATTTTGGATTTTTAGCTTTTTTTTGCAGTTTTTAATCGATTTTTTGGCAAATTTTAATAAAATGTAGGTACATTTTTCAGCATAATTTTGTTCATAAATTTTTGAATATGCTATTTTACAGTTAATAAACTTTATTTGAGCAATATTCTAGTAAAAGAAGTATCAATTTAACGATGTGTAGCCGTTCTTAGTGATTTTTTTTAGCATATTCATTGTAATTTGACCAATTGTGTCCAGAATATGCTGGCTTATAAATCATCTTTCATTTGGAAAGCTTGATTTTTTGGTGCTAGAACTGATTTTTTTTTATATTTTAATCCTAAGGGAGAGTTATCTTCTAAAATTATATATAAAATTATATAATATTTTTGGGGCGTTAATGTTTCAGAAGAAACAGGGCCCGGGTTTCCAGAAGGAATACCCATTTATTATACTCCCTTGGATACATAAATACTTTCA